>KN469629.1:60319-92245 GCA_000787095.1 Periophthalmodon schlosseri
ACACCAGGACGACACCAGGACGACACCAGGACGACACCAGGACGACACCAGGACGACACCAGGACGACACCAGGACGACACCAGGACGACACCAGGACGACACCAGGACGACACCAGGACTCATTGGGTACCATTCAAAGAGCCCTATACCAACAGTCTCACACATGCCACCAGTCTAAACATAGGACTTAGCTGACCAGGACTAAACCAAGACTACAACAGGACTAAACCAAAACTAAGCCAGGACTAAGCCAGGACTAAGCCAGGTCTCCTTGGACAGCATTAAAAGAACTCTATGCCAACAGTCTCACCCATGCCCCTTGTCTAAACTTAGGACATAGCTGAATCGGTACAACCTCCTTAGGGAACTCAAACTGCCGTTCAGAGAAAATGAAACAAAATGACAGGAAACAATTAAGCTCCATTCATTTCTCTTTGCACTCCCCTGAGATCAAATGGTATCACTGAGGAGGAGGAAGAGGAGGAGGAAGAGGAGGGGAAAGAGGAGGGGGAAGAGGAGAAGGACAAGGAGGAGGAAGAAGAGGAGGAGGAAGAAGAGGAGGAGGAAGAGGAGGAGAAAGTGGAGGAGGAAAAGGAGGAGGACAAAAAGGAAGAAGAGGAGGAGGGTAGAGGAGGAGGGTGGAGGAAGAAGAGGAGAAAGAAGAGGAGGATGAAGAGAAGGTGGAAGAGGAGAAGGACAAGAAGGAAGAATAGGAGGAGGGTGGAGGAAGAGGAGGGGACGAGGTTAGCGAAGAGTCATCAGATCAAATGCGCTAAGCAGGCAGAGCGACCATAACCTTCTGAGGGATCCATTTGAACTGTAATACAATGCAGAGTTAGATATATTGACTTTGCTATGCTTTGCACATAAGCTGCGCGATGATTGGTTGAACCTTTTCCTTTTGACCTTTCGAGCCATCGACCAAAACAATATTAAGGTTTAGGTCTTCCGCAGTGAAAAATGTTCGCCTCAAGAAGTATGATATCTGGATCCAATCTCCACAGATATGAAGAAGAGTTTTATGCTACAGAGTGCACCTTGTCCCAGCACTTATAAATAATAGAGTCTGGAAGGGCATCTGGCTTATTTCTTATACCAAAACATCACCATGCAAATTGCAGCTCTCTTGACAACAAACACTTTGCTATGGAGACATCAGATGGAGAGTGCCAGGGAAGCAATAATATTTTATTATAAGTGCCCATAAAAATAGGATTGGTAAGATGGTTAAAAGAGAAATAAAACCACATCGATCAATTACTGACCGCAACGGTACCCAGAATGCATCTACCCACTCACTCCTATATATAATTTTGATGCTTAATCTGCTCTCTCCACTACAACTTGTGGACTGAAAACCTCATAAAAGAAAAGTGGAATTTCCAGGGACCAGTATTTGGATAAAACACCGATCTCCTATACTGAGATGGGATGGATGTTAAAACCAATTACACTCCAATTAACATCTAAAACTGTGACTATTTGAAATGGATTTACTATAATCTCCTCTTCCACGCTGAATTCTTTACAAAATGAAACTTGATATCTCTGAAACATTTATTTATGTTTACCCTGCTAACGAGAGGCAGCTGGAGACGTGGGACCACCTTGCGCCTCGTCCAACTCCGCTACAGATCTGTAAACAGACCGGACACACGCAGCGACCTTTGACCTCCGCTGTGTTTGTGAGCTCCTCCTGAAGACGCGGCCTGCTGACGGAGATAAGGACAATGTAATTATCCAGCTGCTCCACTGATCAGATCTGCAGCACCTGGTTTAGACATGTTTGTTTAGTGTTGGACCAGTACCAGTTAGACCTTTAGACCCAATACTGGTTCGGAGCTAGCCTTGTGTTTACATTTCAGAGTGGTTATCCAAAATGCAATTATGGAGTAACTGAATATGTACTGCAAGTGGAATTTTATAAACAACCAGGGTCACCAAAGTGCTATTCTCACTATTATTATACAAGCTCATTTGTGTCTTTCTGTCTAAAAAGGTATGAATGTGTTGAGACTCAATACAAAAAAACTGGAACCAATGTAAACCATGCACCATCATCAACAAGGAACAGCACATGTGTTTTTTGTGTTTTTGACTTTTGTTATTACCTTAAAAATTATATTTCAATAAGTTTGAATTTGAAAATTGCATGTATTTTGTGGTCTTGTTTTGTCTGACTACATCAATACTAACTGTCAAAAGTGTCGAAATTAGACACTAAATTGAGCAGGTATCGATACTAAAAAAGTCACATTCACAGGACAGAAATGAAACGTTTCCTGAATAACTTTATAATGATCTTGAGCTGTATCAGAACAAGTGTAAGACCACATAGACTAGTACACGTCCATGGACCACTATGGAGCATACCTGGACCACTGAGGGAGTACACAGATATAAGGCCACATAGTAATATAAAAGAAAATACTTCTATTTAAAACATTCTATTGTCTAAATAAAGAGCGTTTTTTATTAACACCATGGTATCAGAATCGGTATTGACTATCGAGTCTATTTCTTAATATCGAAATCGAGTTTTAAATTTTAGTATCGTGACAACACTAATACTAACCATAAGTTATTTAAACCCCTATACTTCTTAATTTCACTTGCATAATTATTCTGATTTTATTTCGTTTTGCCTGATGATCCTTGTTAGTCATGTACTGAACTTTATCTAACCTCGTCCTATTTACATTTCAGAGCGGTCGCTATAAACACAGTATAGTTCCTTCAATAAACATAGCTGCTGGGTATTGTAAGAATAAAGATATTTTGTTATCATCACACAGACTAGGACATAACGCATTATGTAATTCCCATTGCTCTTCTGGGCCTTCTTTTAGGACACATAGAGAAGACTACTGAGAGTTGGAAGAAATTGTCCCTACAGGCATTGGTGCCGATCCTGGGATGGTGCAAAAGGAGAGGATCCCTGTTCTAAATATAGCATGGTTAATAGTATAATGTGGCAGTTGATGTACTAAATAGCAATATTCTGCATGCTTTTCTCAATATATAAAACCAGATTGAAAACAGATTATTTCCAAGTATTGAAAGTGAAAGTGTTTTGGAAGTTTTTGATTTCATTAATAAGGATACATGCGTGTCACTGATGGCTCATTTAAAGGTAACTTAAAATCTTCAGATCAGTTTACTTGTTTTGTAATAATTTTGGTGTTTGGTTTCTAGCATCTATCCAAGAATATTTTTAAAGATGATTACCACTGTAGAACATGCTCAAATGTGCCAACTTTGTGGTTAATTCATCCATATCAATCCAATCCATACTTTTGTTTATGTTTACAAATTTGAACAACTTGAACGAATTGTGTTACATCAAGCAATATCCTATGGTTATTTGTGTCCTTGTAAACTTCAAAACTTTCCTTTATTTCATTGTTCTACCCAAAATAAAACAAGACATGCTGTACAGCCTGTAGCCCCTTCTCCTTGCTCCTAAACCCCCTGTGGCTAACCTCCAAACGTCCCGAGCATAATTCAATACACTTCACTGCAAGCGGGAGGAGGGAGGGCGGGGGTCCGAACTCCTCCGCACCGTCAAACGATTACATGAGCAAGAAACAGGAAAAAAAAAAAATCAGGTCACTGTCACTCTAGATTATTATCCTCTGTCAACGGGCCCTTTACAAATTGCATAAAAGTAACCGCTAGTCCGAAAGATGCCGCTAAAAAGACGGAAGAAACGAGCAAGATACTACTTTAGCTTCCTATTAGCTTTGCCTGGCTGCGTCTTCTTAACCGTAGCGTATACTTGAAGGAAAAGGCCAGGTCAAATGTAAGATTACAACAGTTCAACTCTTCTCTCTACTTCATAAAGGGGCTTAGCGCACACATCAGTGAGTCCAGTGTACCAGCGCAGTAAAGTATAGTCCCTGCTAACAGCAAGATACAAAAATAGATCACATTCCACATAGTTTAAAGGCGTTTGTGCTTCAGTGATTGGGTACAAAAGAGAGATAATAAAAGATGTTTAATTGTGTGTGTAATGTAGGAGTAGTAATCGATTGCGTATACTTGGGCAACTTCTACTTATAGCAACTACCTCCAATATGTAACTTTTCTGGTCTATGCTTGTCTCCATGGAGATGTTACTGCCTTGCCTGGAATGTACTACAATAAGGCGTTAAATGTATAGTCTGTTTATTTTATTATGGGTGCTTTTATTGCACTATAATACTTTGAAATACATGCATTTTTACAGTAAGCGGGATCACTTCTTCCACAGATCTGACCTGTAACTTGACCTGGTGGCATCAACTGCTTGTTTCATTAGGGTGTCTATTTTATGCCATACTGTGGAACATTCTAGGTAAAGTAATAACTTGTCTTCATATAAACAAGCAGGTGAAGACCCTCAAAAAGTTACACAGTGTATCTTTAAGTGAAGTACGGGGAATCGTTTATATTGTTTGAACTATTTTTTTTCACTACATACCTTAAAAAAAATGAATGGCCACTCTAATCACCTCCTATTGTGGCATTATTCTGCTCGGATAAATAGATACAATGACTCCATAATAAAAAGCTAGTTTGTGTACAACTCAAGAGAGATGTTTTTGTTTTAAAAAAATACTGTTTATTTTTGCCACGCTCTGATTTTTCCCAGTGCAAAAATACAATGCAAATGACCCCAGTTTTGCAACAGTTCAGGGAATTCCCACCACAAAATATTCATGAGTAGATAGAAATTGTACCAAAATCAACATTGCTAATTGCTTCGTAGGCACTATTTAAAAATCACAAAAACAAACTGCAGAGCATGACTGAAGCGGCTCATTTATCTGGTAAGTTGGTGGAACAAAGAATGGGCAGACTTTCTCAGAGCTGATAAAGGGCTGGAAAGAAGACAGCGCTTCCTGTTACAATGAAAAACTGCAAACTTCCTCATAAACAGGAAAAAGCAACAAATGTGCAGTAAAAAAGTGTTAGCCTTCGTGCAGACTTGACTTGGTCCTGTAGTGTCCAGTCAGTTCTGGTCTAGCCCAGGTTTAGTCATAGGTTGAAACTAGTGCAACTATATCTTTAATCATTGATAAATAGGCGTAGGTTATATTCAATTTGTCATTTATGTTTTACAGGGTTCAGCTCAAAGTGCAAATTCAAGTCATCCATGAGCATAACAATTGAGAGAACATGAAATGAATGGCGTAAAGTAAAAGAATGCATGTTTGTAGAGGTCTAAACTACAGGGTTAGCAGGTTTAACACATAATAGGACTCCACAGAGACTAGATATAACAATGATATTTGAAGAAGTAGATTACCCTTACTGCAGTTTTTGTGATTTGCGACTATTTATATTGCAATTTCAGTTCTTAAAGGGCCCATATTACGCCATTTTCTGATCTATGTTAAAATGCTATTTCCTCATCACAAACATACCTGGAGTTGTGTTTCGTTTCATTCACACATGTTTAACACAGAAACCCTGCATATTTAGACTGAGTTTTTCTCTCATACAGAAAACACTCTGCTCTATCTTGTGATGAAGAGCTCCACTGTGTTTTTCTGTCCACACACCTTCACTAGAATCATTTGGATAATTTCAGTCCTGGAATTTCCTATCTCTAATGAACTAAAGGTAAAAGGTAGTTGTCAACTTGAAAACTACCGCTTCATGACATCACAACGTGGAACAGAGCATTTTGAGCTTTGGAGATGTAGACAAACTAATAATAAAGGGTAACTCAGACATGTGTGAATGAAACAAAACACAACTCCAGGTATGTTTTTGAGGAGGTAACAACATTGTAACATGACTTAAAGCTCATAAGAGTAAATTTTGTGTAATATAGGACCTTTAAGAGCTTTTGAGAACTTAGAATGAGTAACCAATTTCCATGTATGTCTTCTATATTCACCTTTAAAAATAATGATAGTAGTATTAATATAAAAAGTTTTACTCATGTACTTTGCAGTGCTCTTTCTACCTCGTCTAAAGGGCCTCTTGACAGTTTAAATGAAGTATACCGACTTTGAACTGCTACGGCTTGCACGCTCGCTATGTTAACCGGCTAAAGCTGAGCACTTTATGGCACATCTGTCACAGCTTTGCTCCATTTGACTTGTTAATTACAATCAAGCTCTCTCCCAAAACAAGCCCCTGCACTTTTAACGCGTTAGGGACGACTCACCCAGAGGCCATTTGCTCCTCAGTTCAGGTCCATTTGACACTCAAGGGCGCAGATGTTTGTACAATGAGCCACGGTCAAAAGATGGACTCTAACTACTGAACTTGGGGTTGTTTTGGTTCAGTGTTATCTTGAAAGATCTGGGCACCTTCTTTTTCCTCTAAAAAGGATAATTCTATTGTGCTTTATTAGCTTGCTATCGGCACTTTACTTTCTAGTGTAAGCCTATTAATTGTTTCTTTCAAATTTATAGTCTGACAAACCAGTCCTTCCTACTTTCTGTTTGAATGGAATCTGACAAGTGTCCAATTTTGGAACAGTACAAGCACAGGATATCTCTGCTACAATATTCTTGAATTAGTCATAACAAAATATATAACTTCTTTAACCACAGATATATGCGTAAGTTTAAAGAGTTTAAACGTACTTTGTGTTTCCCTGATTGATTAAGTCACTTGTCAATAATCAAGAGGCTTTGGGCAAGAACTTGTCATTGTGAGATTATGCTTATAAACTGCATATATTATCTTATCTTTAATGTATTTTCCTACAGTATTTGAAGTGCACAAGAACATGGGAATATATAGCAATGAAAACAGATCCAGATCCAGGATAATAAAAACAAAATCTGCCTTATAAAAATGTCATGTATGTATAAAAAATGTATAACTGGAGAACCTTGGTGTTATATTTAAACCAACAATTACAAAACTGAGTCGTCTACTGTTTATGTTGTGCTCATTACCTTTAGCCTTCTCATAGGAAAAGCTGCAAGGACAAAACGATCACTATACAGTTAAAAAATGTATTTTTGTTGCTATAGGCGGATTGAGTCATGAGCCTGAAGTCTTAATGTTCAATAAATCACTAAGTTGCCAGGATAATAATCATAAATCAAAGTGAAAAGTCAAAATTGGCTTAGCTTCCCATCATTTATTTCCAAACAACAGTGTTTATGAAGTCGCATGTCGTCACCGTCGTTAATTTATCTGGCAACGTGACAAAACTTTGACTAAGAGACATACCTGAACGAACTGGTAGCTGCTCCACCCAATGTGCAATGCCCATGCAAATCATTCAACAGAAAATCATATCATTACACAGCAGAATATGACTGCTGTGTTTACAAGCGGTTTTTGAAAAAGTTGGGACATGAAAAGTAAAATGAAATTAAAGACATCACCAAACTTTAAAGATTACATTCCCAGTAACCAGGAAGACAACTAGCCAAACGCAGGCACTTTTACTCAAAATTTTACACTTTTGCCAATTGGATTTTAAGCACATTACTTGAGCTTCTTCTGATGTCATGTTAGTGCAATTTGCGTAATAACTCATTTTGACCATAAACTTAAAATCAAGTATTAAAGATTGCCATATACAATCCATTGAAAAACAATATGGACACAGAGATTGACTGAGATATACATAGACAGTCATTCATGCTCACATTGTTTCACTATAAGCTTTTTAAAATGACACCTCTCTATGAACTTGGTGAACTCCTATAAGCTGACAGTTACACCATTGTTCTTGGGGACAATGCATAATGCTCTCCATATCAAGGGTTAACTGGCATTCCCACCCATTACATTACATCAGCTCAGACAAACAGATAAAAATGTCTGGACTCTGCTGTATCTAGTCTGGTCCGCTCCAAATGGCCCTTTATTTCTCGCTACAGTAAGCAGCAGGTATGTAGTTCAGCAACATAAAACCCTTCTTATAAGAGCTATAAGATAAAAGATAGCAATATGCCATACGGACTAACAAGGAGAATAATAAACAAAAAAATATATATATACCCTAATAAAAATGTCCACAAAAACTCCTGAAGAACCTCTGCGTTATATTTAAACCAATTTTGTGATATATGGTGCAGCCTTACTTCTTACCTCCCATAGACGCTATCCAGCACCACAGGGGTCAGAGTTGTGTGCCCGCCAAGGGTGCACCGAGCCTGGGTTAACCCCGTAGGTCAGCCTGGTCAGCTCTGGTCCTTGGACTCTTTGACCATCGGGTTAATGACAAGCCGACGCACATTCACTCCCATTGTATCGCAGTGACAGAAATGAAGACAAAACATCAGGGGAGGTCAGCAACTTTCCCTGGCCTGTTCCCAGCATTCCCAATATACACACTAATGAGCCCTTAAGGGAATACAGAACAACCCCAAGGTAATTTATCAAGACAAGACGCATTTCTCTGTATATGCCCCACTACTGAGGATCTATAATGTATGACAGTGTTGCACTCGGAGTGGCATTTGATGTCATTGGCTTAGTGAAACGAAGCATGATGGGAGCATGTCTGATACAAGTGGCTGAGTCTGTGCAGCAGACAGGGCTGGACTGATAAGAAAAGGAAAAGATAGGAACAGGCCAAATTCCTAGTGTTCCTGCAGAAAAGATGTAATATGCAGGAATGTTGAATAGAATGACAAATTTACACAAAATTCAATTATTGGATCATTATTGAACCAAGAGAGGGGGCAGTGTTGAGTCTTTACCAAGATATGACTGTATAAACATGCGTCGGCCAGTTTAACAGTGTTGATGTAATAAGTATAGTACTGGTTGTGTGAAGCGTAAACACTATTCACCATCTTCACTACTAGTAAGATTCTGGAGGAAATCCGTCACCTGTTTGTCGTTGATACTGCTTTGCCTGGTATGTTTCACAGTATGGCATTAAAATTATCTTTCTTGCATGTTTTCAATTACAGGTGTTTTTAAAACTAAGTGCCGTCAATGCCGTACTGTGGCTGTTTTTATTTGTATATTTTTGCTTAAATTGTGAACGTGTTAAAAATAAACCCTCACCCTTTCCGACAGGACTCAAACAATAATAAAAAATACTTTTACTTTTCAGTCCTGTTCAAAATGTAGTGGAGTAAAATACAGATACCATCTCTCAAATGTATTGAAGTAAAAGTAAAAAGTATCCACTTTAAAATCTACTTAAGTAAAGTACAGATACCTAAAATTTTTACTTAAGTACAGCACTTTACTGCTTGACATGTGACAGACCCTCCTCCAGAAAAAAGTGTAGCCCATCAAAAACTTTATATAGCCACAACTTTCAAATGTTTTCAAATATGACATCTCCAACTGAGATACTGCTGCGAGACGCGTCATAGCTTTCTATAGTTGACCTGGACTGGGAAAATCTTGTCACTAGGTCAGCAGCAGGCATGTGGTCTGTATCATTGAGAATTAATGTGACACGATTATGCTTGGAGAGGAGAAAATACACACACTTAAAGAGGGCAACGTATGACTGCAGTGGTATGGTATGGACTGCAGAAAGAGCCACAATTACAACCATGACTGTCATTATATGGGATGTCATATCAACTGTGTTCTGTGTAAACCACTGACCCACTTCTCTCAATTGTGTCTGAAAGAAAAGAGGATTAATGGCTTTTCTTTACTATGGACGGCATCTTCCGGCTACATCTGTGTTAGCGAACAGGCCACAGCTGTAAGCCATGGTCCACTGTACAGATCATATGCATCACTGTCCGACAATGTTACAAAGGGAGAGAGAAAGAGAGATAGAGGCAGAGAGAGGGAGGAGAAGACAAGGATGAAGAGAGGGAGAAAGAGAAAAACATGTACACTTTGTCGGGTCATGGCTAAGCGGTCTAAGCTAGTCATAGGACACAATAATATCCCATATGTGGGTATAAGGCAGGTCAATATGTCACTTGTATCTATGTCACAAAGCTTCTCAACAGCTGTATTAAGGATATATATAAATACATCTATCCATGCAGTGCGTGTGCCTGTGTCATCCCTGCGAGCTGGCCACTGCCTCACTCTGTCTCTTGCTCCTTTACTAAGTTCGATTATTGTAAGTAGTATGGGCACAGTGCACAAATGAATTCAGCTGGGTGATATAACAATTGCATTAGGTTTGCTTTTGATAGGTAATCCTCTATTGTTCTGCATTTGAGGCTTGAGTGCTCTGAAAAGTTTTCACTTACCCCCTATCTCCACCCACTGTTCTGCATTTGCATGTGAATATTTTTCAAACATCAGGCTCCAGGTCATGCATGTAGGTTTCATATATGTCACATAGCCATTTTTCGACAATAAAAACACTTAAATTAAAATCTGCTGCTTGCTACAGTGAAAAGCCTTTCGGATTAACATGCAAATTATGAATGTTGTCAAGTTAATTGTCATTACATTAATTTAAACATCTAAATGAGAGTACAGAACAGAAGTTAATTTAGCATAACTTTGAACGTCCATGCCTTCTCCAATCTATTGCACTGTGGCAGTCTAATCTTCTGCATGATCCCTCCATTAGTGTGCAGAAGCATGCGGTGATGTCAGCGCTGTCATCACAGGATCCGCCCTTTAACCTCCAGTGGGCCCAAGTGTCCCATACCGTGGCGCTGGGGCAGAGGGCCAGACCCGAGCCAGATCTGGGCCAGAACAGGTTTGACAGGGTCCTAACCAGCACCAGCAAGACCAACATTTGACTGGTGTCACTTTACCATCTGCTGCTGTATTTGCCAATTCCCCCTCTAGACATAACAGCAGGCCACATCTTCACACAAAAACAGTTAGAAAGAGTCAGCAAGTTCAATGTTAAATGTGCCAATATTAATTTCAAAGTTTAAATTCTCGCATTTTAGATTAGGAAAACAACTAGTAGAATTTAAGGCAGCTATAAAACCATTTATAAGTCTAGGCCAATGCAGTTTAACTCAAGAATATCTGAGTATGTTTATGTAAGTCTATGTACAGTATCAATAGCTCTACTTGTGGCATTTTATATACAATGAACGACCAGTTTTTGGATTCTGTTCACAATTCACATTTTAAATGTGTCCAGAAGAAGTGAACTAATACAAGAATGACATTTCAGAACATGTTTGTACAAATCTAAACTACAGGGTTAGCAGTTTTATGCAGAATAAGATAGGATATTTTGTTGTTTGTGGAGGACATTATGGTACTTCAAAACTGCAGCTTTGGCAGATGTGCGAATTACATCCATTTAAACTGCGATTTTGATTGAATTGCGATTAATCTTGCAGCCCTGTGTTCAGATCACATAAGCGGTAAGGGGTAAAATCACATATAAGTTTGCCAAAAAAGAGCATACCACATAAAAAACAATACAACCAATACAATATGATATATAGAACAAAAGACTACTCCAACTACAAACCATGGCAGTCCTTTACCACACTAGATTAACCTACAAAACAGTGAAACAATCAGTGCACAACAACAGAGACCGTGAAGTCCTGAAGCTACACGCCTTCACTATAACGTCTCATTTAAGTTCATTATGAAGAAGAGGAAGATGGCGCGGTTTTGTGCAATGGGCTGTTGGCGTCTCCATAGATCCCAGAGATGCACAGTGACATATGCCGGAGCCTGGACAAGCTGTTAAACATGCTGCTTTAATGCCATTACACTGATTACACATGAGTGGCTGTAAGGGCGTGTGGTGCCGACTATAATGAAGAGAAAACTGAAGGAGAACATGTCGATCTTGCAGGAGTTAGAGCAACATGATCTTTGAGTAATAGTGCTGCAGTGTAGTTTGGAGGATGACATTTGGAAATTTGTAAGAATAATAAAAGATGGAGATGACATGGATGGATGGAGACTGGGACACTCTGAGTAGCACATTGTCTATGTTAGAATATGTGGTTCTCAAAATTTCATACATACAAATTTCTCACTGAATTATTTACGGCCTTTAATTATGCCCTATGGCTTTTCGTTTTGCACGTTCCGTTCATCAGCTCGTCATAATATCATGAGGCATCACTTTCTTCTATACAGCATATGTCATGTTCACCCATAGGACAAACCCTGATCGATGCAATTTTGTGGTAACATCTACGTATATCAAATAAAGCACTGCTAATTCATACAGTTTTATGCTCAGTCCCAAATAAAGCACTGTACCTTTACGCTAATTCATACAGTTTTATGCTCAGTCCTGCAATCCCATTTCCACTATAGTCCACACATGTGCTATGGTCTGGTACACACATCCATCACAACCAAACCCCAAGTGGACCAAGGGATCAATTCATGAAAAAACACCAACCAAATGACGGCATGTGTGCTTTCTGACAGTGATGAGTGGGCTTAATCCTTTCAGAAGTCCAGACTGCAGTCATAACAGAGCCACAGAGAGTCGGCCTGGTCTCTCACAACAGCAGTGGCACCATGTGATCCCTGTGTGCTGGTTGGCTGGCTCTGGACCTGCAGGATTTGGACTGGAGAGCCCCATTGTGAGCGAGGAGCGGAGAGGAGCTCAGCCAGCCAGCCCAGATCAAACCAGGACCTCCGTGATCCCCATCACATGCACCCGTCTGAGGAGGAGCTGAGGCGTAGGGCTCTGTACTAAATATACTTCACTCCACAGATCAAACAATATCAGACATTTTGGCTGTTGCAGAACAATACTACTACCTACTTGCATCACAATAATGCCATTTTCAGCAAGTTACTTTCATTTAGAGGTGGGAAGATTGTCAAAATATTGATATTGCTGAGTAAATTGTAGGATATAAAGGTTTTGTCAATATTCCCCATCCATTTTCACTCACAGTCTAAAATGCACGTAATGTTTATGCACGTAAGAAGTGTGATCTAAAATCATGTGATCCGGAGTTAGCCAAATCATCAAGCTCCTAAAGCTACATTTTAATTGTTTTTTCATTGATTAACTCTATAGAAGTATCCAGTGCTCTTCCATTAGGTTTATATAGCCTGAGAAGGGGTGCACCCAAATATTGGTCATTATAAAATAATGACCTATTTCTAATCAAACTGCGACCCTTTACAACTGACAAAATCATGACTTTTCCATTAAATTTCTAGATTTAAAGTCACTTCCCACTGTGATAAAATAATTTCGCGTTGAGCTGTTTGCAAACACGATGTCATACAGGAAGTAGTTCTCACTTAATTCAGCCATAACACCAGTGCGGCTGGGCTTTTGACATGTCCTAAATCCCTAAATCCGTTCATTTGGGAGCAATCATGAAACAACTGCTTCACATTCTTCATTGGTCAACACAACAGCACAGTGACAGCCGACTATTGTGGCCTCAAAACAAAGAAAAGGAAAACATGCTGACTGACCATCCAGACGTAACAAATTGCTTTAACAAGACAAGCTTAAAATAATGTTGAATAATGTCCCTAAAACCTGCCTCTGTTATGTTACCCGGACATAAACACAACATTGTAACTGTAGAGCGGCATCTTCTAACCCTAGAGACATCCTAAACAGCCCGGCAATGACAACAACTGTAAATGGCCCGCAGGCATGTCACTGGAGGTCTGCGAAGTGCCAGACCAGTCAGATAACTCCTTGTTCAGACCAAGCTCAAATTGTACACATAAGTTTATTTTTTAAAGACATATCGATCTTGCTCAGTTATTTGTTGTGTGGGAAACCGTGTAGGAGGTGCTGTTGGATTATGAATAGGTGGGTCTTCTGCAAAGCGTGATCTTTCTTGTGCCCCATTGCTGCTATTATCACAGTCCCTTCAAGAGTGTAATGTTCTCAGCTATGAAACCATTGACCATTGACAAAGGCTGCTTTTAAATATGTTTTTACTTTGATTAGTGCATAGTACTGCACTAACCACTACTGTATCATCAATGTATTTTGTCCAACCTCAAATTTAGGGCATTTGATCAATAATGAAACCCAAATTTAACATCTGTCCTTGTTCAGTTAAAATCTGGGTCGATATTAGTGCTGGTTTAGTTCTGGCTTAGTCCTGGCTTAGTCCTGGTTTAGTCCTGGTTTAATCCTGGTTTAGTCCTGGTTTAGTCCTGGCTCAGTCCTGGCTCAGTCCTGGTTTAGTCCTGCTTCAATCCTGGTTTAGTTCTGTTTGAGTCCTCCTTCAGTCCTGCTTCAGACCTCTTTTAGTCCTGCTTTAGTCTTGGTTCAGACCTATTTGATTTCATTTGTGAGTAGATGTATGCACTCAATTGGCCCATCTGTAAGCATGAGCTGACAAAAACATTTGGCCTTCTTGTTTGATTATTATGAAATTTTTACGTAAATGCACAAATGCAACATCATGCAGAAAATGGGTTAACAGGGGTAAATGGGCATCTCATAATGAGGTTATGATTCAATTTGTAAACAGTAGACTGCAAAAAACTGTATTTTTCACACATCAATTCATGTGTTATGTTGATAATGACAATCAGTTGATGGTTTTCCTGATGTGCATTTCTATAGTGTGCCAACAAATAAACAACATCAACTTTAGATATAGATGTGAACTAATTATAGATTATTTCAAAAACAAAAACTCAAAACAACTTTTGTCTGTTTTATCCATACAGGTAGGGCCCTGTCCCAGCTACTTTTAGTGGGGCACATCTTGAATATTGTCTAGTCATTGGATGGGTTATATAAACACACTGGTATTTACATAGACAACCAGTCACTGTAAAATGTATCTATGAAAAGCAATATGAAAAAAGTGACTCAACTATAACCATGCAAAATATATAATAAATCTATGTGAGATCAGGCATGACTGGAATATTTCAGAAACACAAATGAGCGAAGCTGGGGGCCTTAAGACAAACATTGTTGGTCCTGAATGAAAACCAATAAAACGGTACAACAGATTTGAGTCATTTTAAAAGCCCTCGTGTGTCTACTTTGTCCATTAGATCACTGCAAAATATAGACGTTTCCCAGACATCGGGTCTATCCAAAATAATCTTTAGTGATTTAAATGTTTAATTTCTTTCAATGGGGACTATTAAAAACAGAAACAGACTTACAAAACTATAAACCCAATGGAAACTTTCAGTTTTCCAACATGTGAACTTGTTGTGTCTGGAGCTTAACAAACAATAGCAGTAGCTTGTGCTGTGTTGTCTTTAGTAGAAATGTCTAGTTATCTTAAGGCGAAACTTCCTTCAGGAAAACAGAAAAGGATAGGAACTGGAAGGCAAACAATGTCTGGTTTGTTTATGTCCCTATGGGGAGTACAGTAGGTTACAGTTAGCAGCAGCCAGCACAACGGCAAAACACTGCACCTTGTATACAAAAGGCCATCTAGGTATAATTTATGTAAAAGATAAACATCTGGGAAGACTGGAAATTATTCTATCCAAACACATAGCCTGCCACATGCTGTTCCAAATGTAAATAAACATGCAAGGCACAAAGGAAAGATAGCAAAACACATTTTTCAACATTGTTTTCTGATAAGTTAATGGATAACCCCATTGTGGAGAAAATTAATCATTGCTGGTAGCCTCCAACTGGGCAAATAAAGGATTTATTACACAAAACCCTGGCACACCGTGTTGCGTCTACTGCCCCCGTCTGGTTGATAAAGGAACCGCAATGCAACGGGTTCATTCAAGAATATTTCTGCTGATTTTATTCAAGGAGCGTCTACCACAAAAACACCACTTCAGTCAGTGACAATAAAGAGTTATAGACGCTTACAATAAGAATTAAAACATATGGTTACAATAAAAGAGTTTATAGTGAACAACTTTAGTTTTGATTTATATGATCATAAGTGTGGCTACAAGTGAACCATGCCATTGTATCATAAATAAACAGGCAAATGACATGTCGCGTTCTCAGTTCAAAGGGTTGAACTCATAAAACAGAAAGAAATTCAGACTAAATATAGACTCGTGCTGAAACATAGCGTTCTCCATTTCATGTTTGCTATACGCTTAGTGACTAAAAGTAACTTTATCCTTTGTGTTGCGCCAGTGCAGCCACGTACAGCCGTGAGTTTGAACGCGTTTGCCTGCTTTGCTCTCACTACTCCACTCTCAGCCACACTCCTACTTTACTTTGTTGCTTGCTTCAAAGAAAAGAAAAATCACTCTTACCTTTCGGTGTAAGCGACCCCCAGATCAGGTCGATAGGTGAATAAAGGTGTTAGTTATCCGTAAAAGCGTAAAAGCCAGTTGTAATCGCGGTAGTCTGCTTCACATCGCTCCCGTTCAGTCCCAGCCTCCAGACTGAAGTACTAGACCATAGTGATATCCATCCAGCACCTTTCTCCGTGATGACAACACGCAGGGATCCACGCTCCGCCCACTCGACGCTTGAATGAACTGGCTGCCAGAAATCCAACCTTACGCTGGAAAAAAGAAATACTAAAATAGTTTATTTCAAGGAGCCGGCTTGTTGTGGCTGAGAACAATAATATAATTGGTTAATGCAAAGTATCTCTCCTAACAAGCGCTCAATCAGTCAGACTATTTTGGTCTAGTTAAACCCAGTAAGCCCTACAGTGGCACCATCTGGTGAACTGTAGAAAGTCACACGTGGGACACACATGGTTGTAAACTGCTGCAGGTTTCATAAAATAAAAAAATAGCAAGTTGACAGTTGACTTAGCAATAAAATTTACAATTGTGCATAACGTATAGGACAATTGGTTATTTGCTTGGTCAAAGATAGGTAGTTAGGCTGTAACACTGTTAAAATGTCCAAGTGTATGCGCAGTAAAAAGGGGACTTAGGTCCTCATAAAGAATAAATCATATTTACAAAATTGCTTTTCGGGGTGAAAAGAATACATTGATTACGCCTAATATATTAGAAAGTACCTCTATTAACATTGGCGTGTTATCGAAATATCAAATACATGCTTAACCTTTATGAAAGCTTGTTGAGAGGAGGAACGCGTTTTCCTACATTTCCCATGAGCCCCGCTGTTGGATGACGTACAATTTTTGCGACGGCTGTTTCCATGGAGCCGATAGAAGCTTACCAAATTAGCTAGTTAGCCCATTTAGCAGCGCGTTTACGGTATTTCGACTCTAAATACGAGGTTACAAATACATGAACGCGTCAAAATGGAAACCTTATTCTCATTCGAGCTATTAGTGGATACGATTCAGATGAATATAGAAACAAAAGCGTCGGAGGAGCTGGCTGTAGCGCTGCGTCTACTGGACTTTCCCACGCTTATTATTCATCAACCAGAACACAAAGATGTGAATCAAAAAGAAGGTGAATATACTTTTAATAGAGGCAAGGCTTGTTTCTTTAAAATGAACATGGACACGCTACATGCCCATTTGATAAGCACACCTCTTTACGCAATGGTTTTGGATGTAAAAGAAGAAATACCCAAGTTTGTTGGCAGCTCGCTTATTTCTCTCGCTAAAATCATGAACAAAATAAAACGAGATGTCACTGAACGTGGTGTGTCTACTCCTTCTTCCCATGGACAAAGAGGAACTGTTGGAATATCTAACCTCAAGGGAGTGAAAGTTGGGACACTTTTCCTCAGTTATAAACTTCTGAGCCTGGGTAGTAGCTTAATACCGCATATAAATGATAAAGTGGACTCTACAAATATGGATGCATGCTTGAAAGACAAAATCGACGAGAAAGATTTTGATGAATTGCATGTAAACGCTGAAAATCTGCAGAAATCAAATCAGGATGAAGGCTGTAAGCTTTCCAATAATGAGGAATCCATTAAACAGGAGACATTTCCCTCAGAGTGCCAAGAAGCAGACAGTTATGGGGAAGACTGCATGTCTATATTCTGTCCGCCACACCTTTATTACAACAATACAGCAAAAGAAAGAAGAAAATATGAAGAGGAGAGCCGCAAACTACTGGAATCAAACTTTGAGAGTATTCCAGTAGTGAGAGGATTCCAGGATGAGATTGCTCAAACTGCGCACTTAAAGGAACAGAGACCTAACGCTACAAATTCTAGCCAAGAAAAACAGCAAATTTCCACTGGTGATGTGACCCCGAATGTCATTGGTCAAGCCTTACGACAGATGCCCCTTCTCAATGCTCTCCTTGTTGAACTTTCACAACTAAACTCTCCCAATGTCAGTCAACCTCTGACCGTTCACCCCAACCTGTCTTGGATATACAGGCCCACTTCCACAGAGTCTACAGCTGTTGAGAGGAACACATCCAAAAAATCACAAAGTGAATCAAAAAGTAAACAAGTTGCGAGTCCCAAGTCAAAAGATTTATACTCCCCGAGACACTGCTCAACTCCAATACAAGGGGAGAGAAAAAGTATTCCAAGAAAGAAGCTTACATATGGGACAACAAAATCATTCAATCTAAGGCTGAAGCAAAACTGTCCTGTTCTGAAACAAAGAGAATGCATGGAGTTATTTGAGAGCAAGATGCAACATAATATAAGCAAAGACAAGTCAAAAGGTGTTGAACAGCTCACAAAATTGCCAAAAAGCAGGTCTATTCAAAGATCGAAATTGACTGAAAATATAGAGACTATGATACAAAACATTACATTGAACTCAACACCACAAGAATCCATTATAGAAAAACAGAGAAATGTGGAGTCTGCTGCTGCTAAACCTATTGGGACACCACATGGCGACACAAGCATTTCTGAAAAAAATCTGCTGATTGAAAGTCCCTCGAGGCTAATACACATCCCTGCTAATGTTCAGAGCGACAACAGTGCGAAAATAAATCAATCTAGTCCTGACAACCACACGGGGAAATATTCAGGAAGTAGGAGCGGTCGTAGCAGTGCAGATTCTTCCCTTTCAGATCACAGCGGGGGAGAGGAGGACTACACTGATGACTTTAACAGCTTTGAAACAAGTGATGTCTTATCTCCAGACGCCACAAGTCCTAGTCCAGAACTGCAAAGACCAAAAACTACCAAGACCCCCTCAGATTTGGGTACATCTTCAAACTCTAGCCCAGAAAGTATCAAAAAGAATCGTCGACCTGTGATTCCAGCACCAATTAAAGCATTAAGATCTCCACAGAGAGCACTTAGAGGGACTTATACAATTCAACGTCCAACTTTTGGGGTCAGTTTTTCTTCAGAGGATGGAGACACAGGCAGGGCATCCTCAAAACTATCTGCTTATTTGGGGAAACAAGTTGGTGACAGTAGCAGAGAGGACAGGAGCTCTGGCGATAGTTTGACATCTATGAGAGATCGTTGGAGTGAATCGAAAAGTAGACAAAGGTATTCAGATGAGTCGTCTGAACATAAAACAGAGGAAGAGGATGAACTTGGGACTCTAGATTTCAAAAAGGGCTATAAGCATATTTCTGAGTTAGTAGTACAGAAACTACCGGGATACACTATGTAAAATGAGAATGCAATTTAAGGTTAATTGATGATAAAGAAAATTGTTAGGATGTGCGAGTTGATTGCAAAAAGTATAGTTTTTGTGCTGTTGTTCTACACACCATTGTAATACCAGTCAGAACAAGAACATCACAGTTTTGCCCATTTTTTTTAATTTATTGATTTCTATATAGTGTATGCAGATAAAACAGGAACAATAACGTGCAACCATTCAATGTATTAGTACTCAATATAAACCACCACATGTCTGTCAAGTCAAATACTAGTGTCGACTCAAATCTAATATATGCAAATGTAATGTTATTTTCATAACAAGTTTGGAGGTAATATTTTGAGCTGCCTGGAGCAAAAGGCAAAGCCAAAGCATTATGTGTTGTTAAGCTTACTTCCTTTCTTGAATTAGTTTGCATGTATGACAGTTATGGCTCAGTTTCTTAATAAAGAAAACATTATGAAAATTATGTGTTTTATCTTGCCCGCCTGTTCTGGTTATTTGCATGAAAGGCTATGGTCTATATAAGACTGCAGACAAGCTACACAAAGAAGTGCTCTTTTCTGAAATAATGGGTATTGTCTATCCATGCAAATTTGACCTATTATACAACTCTGATTAGTACTAGCTTCACATAAAATGCATTTCTCTGGCCTTTTCATTCTCATCCTCCCCCTCAACATATTTGAATGGCAAAAGGGACAGTTACATAAACCGATAAGTATTTTTTTTAATTGTGTGCATGCTCTCTTCAGCAGTATAGAGAGCAAACTATGATTATTATGACTTTGTGGCATAAAAACAGAAAAGCTTGATAAATATTTCACCTGTACAATATCATGCATCATTCAGTCAGACTCAGAATAAACCTATAATTTACGTTTGGGATTTAGGAGTGTCATGCGCATGCGTCAGCCTAGTGTTTACGGAAGTGCCGTAGTAGAAGCGTGGCGAATGTGGTGAATGAAGTGGGGATGATCAAACACGTTTTCTTGACAGGACCGCCAGGTAACTCGGCCCCGCTGTGAGCAAAGGGTTATTTTAGTGCCTTCAAAACCACACGATTCACTAAGCTAATGCTGTTATTTTATTTTAGACAGCGGAGCTTGCTATGCTAAGATGACTGCTCTGCCTCCTTCAAATGATCCAAAATAGTGTCTTAGCATTATTAACGTAGCACGGGTAGCTTTATTTGCCTTTTTAATTTCTTGATCACTTGCTGTACTTGAGTGTAACTACCAATGAGTTGAAAAGAACAGTTTTCATAGCTATTTCCTAAACTGATATAGACAAACATAGTGCTAAGCTTTAATGAACTTGTTGCATTTGGTAAAGTAAGGTCACTAAAGTACATGCTAATAGCAAGAAAGCAAAACTAGCATTCATTAAGTAGCGCAAATTAATACAGAATTGGGTGATAGTGTAACACGACTTTGCATACATAAGTTGTTTTGTAATCTTAACATGAACCAATATGTAAATTTAAAAGTAATATCAGAAGGGTAACAATTTGCTGTGTTATTTTGGCAGGTGTGGGAAAGACCACTCTGGTGCAGAAAGCCTGTGAGTCTCTGGTATCATCGGGAGCAACTGTAGAAGGTTTTTACACTGAGGAGGTGAGGGCAGGAGGGCGGAGAGTCGGCTTTGATGTGGTCACTCTGACAGGGAAGAGGGGTCACCTGTCCCGAATCAGGTATATTCTCTGATAGTGAACTCTATGTTTTGTTGTGACTAAAGCCATTTGTATTTGAACTCACAGAGATGTAGCTGGTCCATCTCGTGGCACACGGGAGTACACAGTCGGGCAGTATGTGGTCGATTTGCCTTCTTTTGAAAACCTGGTTCTTCCCCTCTTCAGAAATGTAAGCCTGCAAATGTGCTTTGCAAAAAATATGTGTACAAATGATGTACATATATTTTACAAAAGATAGGACTGTTGGGACAAATGCAAAACACTTGATTTAGCATTACATGTATTCTTGAATGCTTTTTTACAATTTAGCTTTCCATTAGGACTGTACCTTAGCCACAGCTTAGAGCACCAGCTCATGGACCTATAACTAGTCTGTGACCATATCTGCCCCAACAGAACTACTCAGTGCAAAATGCTTTTTCATATAATCTCATGCAGAACTCTTTACTTGTACCAGTCAAACCCACATTGCATTCAATACACATTGCAGATGCATTGAATTCCTGTATATTTATAACTTAGCTCTTCTCTTCAAAAATGCAAGCCCACATGTGCTTTACCAAAATTACCATCATCAATAGATCACGCTAAGGAAAACACTTGTCCCCGTCTCCTTTTAAGAATTCATCAGACCTTTGATTTCCACAGAATTGATGGAATAATTTGAAGCCTGAAAATGGCATAAATTCCTCTTTGACATTTTTAGTGTAGCTGGTGCCGTCTGGCTGTCACTGGTTGTGATTAATTCGGCATGTAAAGTGAGCTTGGAGGGCTGCCTACATAAGAAGAACTAGAGATGTTTGAGTCCACTTTTGTCTCCCTCAGAGCCACTCTTTAATCACTGCTAATCACCCATTACTGTAATCTACTGTAGTCGCATAAAGGAAATGCGTTTGATGTTCATAAACAAGCCCTGAGCAGTGTATGTTGTACATGTATGAATTGTTATGGCATGTTAACTTTAAAGAGGACTATTTTTACTGATTACATTTTATAGTTCTTAATCATGGGTTAAGAATACTGTACCCCAGCGGGTCTCCATAGCATGTTTTTACTCAAAATGTCGTTCTTTTATTATTTGAAGTGTGTCTAAAATATAGCAAATTAAATTATAAAAACTTAAAATTGTGTAAATAGCCAAATACAGTTATAGATTGCATTTATTGAAGATTTTGCTTGGCAGGAGATAAGATGACAATCCTGAATCACTCCAATGACAACATCAGAAAAAGATAAAACACTTCCTTAAAAGTTAACATTATAAATATACAAAATCTAACAATAAAATACACAGGAACGATTTCGTTAATTTTAAACCGATCAAAGCCAAAGATCAATATTGTAGTTTACAATTAAATGTGAAAAGTAAAGTAATGATCATCTGTGTATGTGTATCTCTATATAGTTTATCACTAAATGCCAAAAAGCCTGATCTGTTTTCTTTAAAGATGCCACAGCCAAACCAATAACTCATTTGGATATTAAGAATAACCTTTTGGAGAATATGTCTGTTCTAAAGTTCACAATTTGCATCAGATATATAAATGTGTATACCTGTGAGTTAGGATACACTGCACTGAATGATATGGTTCCACTGTGTCTACAACACATGTCCATTCCTATGTTCAGGCATTTAAAAGTCGTTGCCTTAAGGACAAACCTGTCTATAAATTGTTGAGTATCCTTAAATATAGCTTCACGTTCACCCCATTGACTCCTTCTGTGTGATCTTGGCTGTAAGCTTTGAGACTGTTTCAAAAATGAACTTTCAACCCAAACCAAAATGCAACAAAGCCACCAGAGAAAAGCCACTTCTAAATCATGTAGGAGGATGGAGGGCAGTGCTGGGGCTTTGTGAACCCACATCTCACTATGAGCATTTAGTGACGCAGTCTGTGAACTTTCAACCTCAGCTGCATCTGTTTAATAATTCACTATGATGTGTGACTGTCATAGCATATGGCTGATGTATAAATATCCAGGGGATTTCAGAACGATAAAAAATTAGAGCAATTTCCACAGCAATTAACAATTTAAAACAAATGTTATATCTTTTGAAATGTGAACATGTAAAAAGTCCTCAAAATGCCACCTATAATGAAGCTGAAACACATGAATAGATGTTAAGGGATGTTATATAGTTTCTCTTAATATTGGTTGACAATATATATGTACTGTATTTTTCAGCAAAGTCGAAGGACTTAACCTTAAATCAAATATTAAATCACTTGACCTTTTACATTACTGTATCTGCATATTTTATTTTCGAGAGCCAAGATGTGGACTTGTGGTGCATACAAAGCAAGTAGTTAGATAAATGAGAAGAAATAAATAAGCAGGGAATTAATTCATTTAGCTTTTCCATATTAATATTGTAAATCATTACCAGAAGCTAATAGACCCATGACATTTTGCCTGCTTCTAATTATAATGAAGGAAATACTTAACCACATGTTTTACTAAATGGCAAGAATCCACTCAGAGGTCACCTTGGGTTTCCTCCCCCTTGTTGGCAGGTGGACTCAGGAGGAGCGACGAAAAAGGTCTTTATCATTGACGAGATTGGTAAAATGGAGCTGTTCAGCCAGTCGTTCATCAGAGCCGTGAGACAGACTCTAGACCGCTCCTCCTGCACCGTCCTGGGAACCATCCCCGTCCCCAAACAGAAACCTCTGGCTCTGGTGGAGGAGGTGCGGGCCCGGAGCGACGTCAAGGTCTACACTGTGAGTAAACACTATAAACAGTCACCAGGAGTGGAGGGAATGAATAATACAATGTTTGAGTGTATACAGAGCGATATATAAATCCAGTGTGCAGATGGGCAGTAGGAAGTCAAATTTACTTCACTTATTCAGCCTTTAAGAGCTAATGATGCGTTTTTTGGACATAGATTTGGACATTCACCACATAAAAATTGGGACTAACCTGGGACAAACCTGGGACTAAACCAGGAGTAAACCATGACAAGAACTGGACAAAACCAAGTCTAGATCAGGACTAAAATGGGCTCAAACAAGGACCAAACTAGGGCAAGTGTGAACACCCTCATAATGTTGTTTCTGTACAAAATGGCAAAAATAGGAAAGAAAAAGGGGGGTTTGGGTCAAAGGAGTTACAATTTATGTAGGTCTTACATTTATGTATATGGTCATCCCAATATTTGTGGCTGTGAGTGATTTATTTATATTTAGTATATGTATATAGTTATTTATATTTAACAACTTTTTTAACAACCAATATATATATACACACAAATAATTGCCCCTACTGTAAAAAAAAACACCCAGACAATCATACATGTATTGGAATTGGGTCACTTTTGGTGCCTAAGTCATGCACTCTCTATAGGGTGCTGCTTTACTGTATCAGACGGTATGCTCTCTGTGTTGTCGGTCAGTGTGGTACAGAAGGTCCATGGAGCGCATTATCCCTCTCCTATAGCAGGATTAACTCTAAATCATGCGTGACTGATTCAACAACAAAGGCTGGTCTCAAACGTCAAAATAATTCATCATGGTGGACTCGGTTATGGTTATTGTCATGCAAAGCGCTGCGAGCATGACCAGCAGCTCTGTGTAACAGTAAATGTACTGTGTGGTCTGGAGTTTTATTTACAGTGGATCATCAGAGGAGGTTACAGTAATAATGATTTATCAATAGTCTATTTTACATGGTGGACACATAGACAAACTAGTGAAAGTGTGACCATTTCCTTTAACCCTTTGAACTGAACTTTTCTAGTCATGAAACAAAACTTCACATTTAATACTATGCAAGTTTTGATATAAACTTGAACTGCACATGTTTAGGGCATAAGCCAATCTAACTATATAACCACTGAGAGCATTTACTGTAGGTTATGATTCTGAAGTATAATATAACCAAAACTTAAACTCCAATCACTCTGCCACAATGGTAGTTAATCGCTTATTTTTAATTAGTACATTAATTGAAGCATAACACGTACATTGTAAATGGTACACTTCTCCTTTCTTTGTGACTCTTTTGAAAGTCATCTGCCTGTAGATAATGGCATTTACATCACATGGACACATGGACTATGCAAATAATGGACGTTGGGTTTTGACCTATATTGACCTTGTGTTTCCAGTGTAATGATCTTATACTTGGTGAACTGCAACCTATATAGATTAGGCTTTGTCTGTTTTTGATAATTAATTGATAATTATAAGAACATTTCTATTTTGTGGGGGGAAAAAAAGCTATTTTAACTCACTTTAACTTCTACAAACATGTTCTGAAATGTATAGAACTCTTGTGTTAGTTTAGCAGTTCATAGATTCAAAGTTCAGTTTTCTCTCAAATGTTATTGATCCTGAATGTGCTAAAATGAACACTGTGACGTTTATTTGAAAAAATCTATTACCAATCAGCAATTTGTCACATTTGTCAGAAAAAATCTATTCCTTTTTTTTTTTTTTTTCACAAATTCAGCCTTACTGAATACATACAGCCATTGGGAATAGCAGAACTGAATGTAACTGTAATCTCAGCATCTACTTTACTGAGAAACCTACACGTATTCTTCCACTTAATACACAGAATTTCTTTATCGTTTTTCTAAGTAATTTGTTTGTTTTTTCCCACCAGATTTCCAAAGAGAACAGAAACGCCATCCTCCAGGACGTCTTATCCACTGTGAATGAGTGCCTCAAACATTGACCCCCTGCAGGTTGTCTGAAGGTTTCTCTAAAGCCTTAATCCCAATGCAGTTTGTATGTTCAGGAGTAAGCCCATAGGAAGGACATTTGACATTGTCTTGACCCATCCCGGTTTGCTGATGAGGAGTTCTGTCACATGCATACATTCATACATCCCATTCACAGTTTTCAAGCTGCCCGAAAGTGGATTGCATTGTGAATAATTGATTGCAAGAAACGGCAGAATACAGAATTGCTTGGTTGTTGTGTAAATACCGTTCAGCCCCCACAAACAAGCTTCCCCTTTTCCTATATTGCATTTAGCTGAGTCAGCATTTTTATTTTTCGTTTTTAATTTTATTTTAATTTGGTTAAAAGGGGAAGTCATGTCCCAGTTTCTTTTAATAGTAGCAATGGAAATGGTATTTTAAGCCTTTAGCTATTCAAGTTAAACTCAAAATGTGTTTACTTGTATATTTATCAGTTAGCCATAATAGTTTATTCATAGCCAAGCTGGGAAGTGAGAATAAAACTGGTTTTGCATAAATTTTTTGTAGCCGTTGTACTAAGAATGTAAAAAAATGCCATGAAAGATGCTTAATATTATTTTGTGGGTTTTGGGCCTAATCTCTGGACATAATGGAGTCCAGCTAAAGTCAGATTTAAAAGAAGGATAAAACTTCACACCTAGAGGTCATAGTGCGTGAGGGATTTTGTTGCAATTATGTTTTGGGGAATTTGGGAAATGAGTTCAAACATACAAAAGTTCAACATTTGGTCACTATCAGATAAAAATGCAATTAAATATTTGTTCTGTCAATGGGGTTTAATAATATTACAATTTCTTTATACATTTTTTTTTTTTATAGAGTTAGAGTCTTTATAGAGTTTTTGCAACATCAGATAATTCTTCATTTTGGGAGTTTAAAATCTTATTCTGACCTTCTCCTTCTTTAATTTATCAACATTGGTCATATGGTCCCTGAAACATCAGATTTCTTTCAGGGACCATGTAGAAGGGACCTGGGCCAGTAATAGCAGTGGAAAATGCATGCAACCCCTAATCCTAGTTAAGAAAAAAATTACTAGCTCTTACTCATTATTTGCTCTTAGCCAGGTTAGTCTGCACTATATAATTTCAGTGTAACACATGGAGAAATGGAGGTAGACTCTAAAACACATATAAAATACATTTTAAAAGATATATAACATTTTCCTCTGGGGCCTGGTACTGGATGATCCACAACTTAGTTTTGGGGCCAGGCTGAGTGGTTGGGTACTACTGCTTTTGGATACAATAGGCATTGTCACAAACAGGAAAAGCAAACAGGAATAAACAATCTTATTTTCTGTTTAAGCAGAGATGTTGAAGGGTTTTTTCAAAATGTTACCTACCCATTTCCGGTGCATTGACTGGCAGCTGTGAGCTCATTTGGCTGTGTATCTGAGCGGCAGAGGCGCCTTCAGGTCATTTCAAAGTGAAGCTAAATCAAAGCGTGTTTCCTGTGTTTTGGATGGCGTCGAGCTGCAGATTGTGGGTGTTACATGTCGTTTTGGCCGTGGTCCGAGCTGCCAGCTGTGAAGTGCGTCAGACCAGCCACTGAGCCAGCATCTGCTATAGCCACATTCACATACAGAGGATTTAAAGCAGAGGTCCAGTGGCGACTTCAGACCCAATATTCAGATTATATGTGCGTGATGGGACAGGTGCTCCGAGGATGTGGAGTGTGGGACAGTGGAATAAGCTGCCGAGGGAGAGGTCTCTTCCATTTGGCAGCTTGGTTATGTAATAGAAGTAACCATGATAGTTTTGTATTCTCTAATAGATACATAGTATATTTAAAGGTGCATTATGTAACTTCTGGTGGAGCGTAAGCCACCAGCTTGTCTGGTATTGTATTCTATATTTTATTTATTCAACTAGAGGGATTTTTATTGCTCAAAAATACATTAAAACATGTATTAACCGTGATGGGGATTTTCTCTGACCTGATCTCACTTGGACTGGTGGTGTAACCTCCTTGTCTCCATGGTGATACATTACAACAGATACATTAGATGCCATGCGTTGTATCACTCCCGGCAAAGAAATAACACTTCCATGTTATGGGTCCAGGAGGAGCAGGTGGCATACCCCCCTCGTAGTGTATAGCCTGTATGTAAGTAGCAAGTAACTGACTTTGAATGAACTGTATCCATCCATAAGCCCCATACAGTATACACAATGTATTTGAAAATCTCTCTTCTAAACACAAACATTTTGCTGTAACTGAGTTTTACAGTGGTACAGTAAATATAACACATAGTAACTGCAGGCAGCTGTTGTTGATATCGTCTTTCCTCTCTGCCTTGGGGAGGAATGTGTACAAGCCTTCATTCATGATAAATCTGAGCTGGGAGTGTATACAAACTACTGTGGTAGTACTATGGAAACTAGCCCATATACGGTACTGGGAAGATTAGACAACAAGCTGTAGTCTGCATGTGATACATGGTCTGTGTATTGTAATGCCATAAACAGGATGTGCTATAACCTTTCTGGTGGATGGTCTGTAATCCCCTTGTCTCCATAGAGATGTCTGGAATGTTCCACTGTATGGCCTTAAATGTAATTATCTCTATGGCAGACAAGATACCACCAAGACATGTTAGGTCAGATCTGTGGAGAGGAGTGCCACCTGACAGTAGAATACATGTTTTTGGAGGTGTTGTTTAGGAATGAAATCATCTGTTATTAAAGTAATGCAAGATCCCTTACCACTGTATTTGTTAATGTCTCTGATGTCAGGGTTGATCCATTTACCACCAGTATGATTCTTCTATTACACAACATTAAAACTCTCTAAGACTCTCTCTCTGGTGTAACTCAATAAGCTGCACTGTCGGTGGGAAAGGATGTACTGATGTGTCCTCAGCAGAAGGGGACGTGTTTTTTGAAAACCGTGAATGAATCTAAATAATGTCCATATCTCAAAGATGCATGTGCTCCATATCAGTGGGACAGATGTCTGAGAGGCACCCTGCTCCCTTTATCCCGGCAGAGGATAGAGAAAACACAAGGAGCTTACACCAATCCAGGACAAAAGAGGGTGTCCTGCTGGGAGGGACGGGCTGGGGAGAGGAAGACAGGGGTGGACACCTCTACAGTTATTGCACTTTGAGGCGCCGTGACAGCTGTACAGGGGGGCGGCTGTGTTCCATGATTTATACTGTATAGAAATGCCTCTGGTGTCAGGATAAATTGTATAGAAAATAGCTGAGGAAAAGCCCATACAGTAATGTTACAGAGACACCGACTACACGGACGATACGGAAATGATATAAACTAATACATTTGGCAACAACATTAATAAAAATTGTTTGATTGGATATATTTGAAAGTGCTCTGTGTAGCTTTTCTGATGTAATGTCTGCAACCTGCTTGTCGTCATGGATATGTTAATTCTTTGCCTGGAATGTTACACAGCATGGCATTAAACTCCACAGATCTGACCTATAATCTGGCCTGGTGGTATAATCTGTCTCTATGTCATGAAAAATTGTAATAAATTTTGGGTTATTTTGGTTTTATCAGGCCTAAAAATTAGTCTTAAGGTTTCCAGGACTACCGCAGGTCTAAACCAAGTCTAAATAAGGACTAAATTGGGCCAAACTGATGTCTGAACCAGTTAGAAGCCATCACTAAACCAGAACTAAACTATATTCTTGACAGAACTAAACTAGGACAATATAAACTAGAACTTGAATTGAACTTACTATCACCAGGGGTACCCACCATGACACCGTCTGAGACCCTCTGCTCTATTCTGATAAGCTAAATCTTCTTCTCTCCTTTAGCTTACGCCACAGTAAGACCTACAGCAAAACTCAAGGTCATTTCTCAGTGTGCAGCGCCAAAATTCCTCCTTCAGCCATAGTCCTGACATGCATGTAAGAACATTTCAGATTTATTTTCACATAGCTATAATCAGGGTATAGAATTAGAAAATTCTGAATGTTTGCTAATAGGTATAGCTAAGGTCCACTGGTCAGCGCAGGTGTAGGTTAGGTTTCAGCTCCAAAGCAGGTCTACATTGATGGATCTCGATCTGTTCTTCCATTACATCACTTTCATTGGCTCCTGGGGCCTGAGGGGGTGGAAGGAGGAGGATGAGGAGGGTAGGGTTACAAAGACAGTAGCACATCTCAAAAGAACAGAAAACCTGAGAGGAAATGGGGAAGCAATTATATAATGATGGATAAAGTGTCTCAGATGTGGTTGTATTGGTAAGGAGGTAGCAGGATATTCTTAGTTAACTATTAAAGATACACTATGTAACATTTCTGGTGGAAGTTTCACCAATATAATGCTTTGGCAGTATCTTATCTATCTTGCATTTATTAGATTTCAGGGTTTTTTAGTGTTGTCTGTCTAATCCCAGCTGTCCAGGTATGATCCATAGTAAAAGATAAATATAAAATCTAAAAAATATTTTAAAAAGTGAAGACGTTTCTCTCCAACCTTGAATGAGCAGCAAAACGTCTTCACTTCTACAAATTTTTGTCCAATTGATAGATTTTATATTTTTTCTTTTACTATGGTTTTTAGTGTTAAAAGAATACCTGCAAAAAATACATTCTTACTATGAGCAGGGTCACCTCTCCACAGATCTGCCTTGAGATGGATCAGTTAAATACCGTGGCACATTCTAGGCAAAGCAATAACATCTCTATGGAGACAAGCAGGTGGCTGACCGTCCACCTCACATAATTTGCATGTACACATATTTATCCCAATGAAATGACTTTGAACTACACTGCGTCTAATCCCATAACAAATCTGTCCAGTGTAACCCATCTTTGCTCAGTCCCAGTGATTTTTTCCATCATGGTTCAGAACTGGACTGATGCCTGAGGACTTCCCTGGATCCAGTTACACCACCTCCTCCCTCCTTCTGATCTCCGGATCTCTGAGGTGCTGTGGTAAGTCTTTATATGACTCTCTTTTCTGCAACATCACAAAAAGTACCCTGTCCTTCATCGTGCGGAGGGTAAGTCATGCACGTTGTGATTAGTGGTTAGAAAATTGGAGAAATTCAACAACCCAAGAGCGCAAAGCTACGTGGGAGTTGTGTTTTGTGGTGACAACGTTGCCTTCCTGTCCAATGTTAGAACTGACAAGAGACGCTTTAGACAGACAAGTGAATCTGAAATGCCTTCTAGCTAAAAGCTGAGCAGTGGGTGATGTCACTATACAATGCAAAGGTCAAGGGTCAAGACTGAGGTCATGTGATCGATTGATTGCTGTTGAAGCGTTGTCCCTTTAGGGTAGAAAGGATGTGGATGTCAATGCAAACTTGACAGCAGAAAACAAGTGTATAACGGCTTCATTGTGGAAGGAGCTGCCAAGCAAATCATTAAATTGCTATAACAGTAGCGGTGGAAGGAGGTAGTACATATTAAGGGAACATATGTACTATCATATAATTGCAGCAGTGTTATAGAAGCATTTGAGATGGCGGCACTATATGATCTTGTAGCACTGATTATAATTAAGCTAGCAGTTGTTGTTGTTGTTGTTTAGTAATAATAGTATAGGAAGTAGTAGTAGACGTAGGTGGTAGTGAAAGTAGTGCTACCAAAGGCACATTACGATACAATTATATGTTTATCTCATTGTTCTTGTCATCTTAAATTTTGTTGCATACATTAGTTGAAGTTTAAAGGGCCCATATTACGCTATTTTCTGATCTATGTTATTATCTAGTTTCCTCATTAAAAACATACCCAGAGTTGAGTTTTGTTTCATTCACACAAACCCTGCATAATTAGGCTGAGTTCTTCTCTCAAACAGAAAATATTGTACATCTGCAAAGCTCAAAATGCTCTGTTCAACCTTGTGATGTCATGTGGTAATACAGGAAGTGCTCCGCTGTGTTTTTAAACTCCATACACCTTCACTAGAATCATTTGGATAATTTCAGCCTTGGAATTGCCGATCTCTCCTGAGCTAAAGGTAAAATGTAGCTGTTAACTTGAAAACTGCTGCTTCATGACACAAGGTGGAACAGAGCATTTTGAGCTTTAGAGATGTAGACAGACGAATAATAAACGTGTGAATGAAACAAAACACAACTCTGGGTATCTTTTAGATGAGGTAACGGCATTATAACATGGCTGAAAGCTCACAAGAATCCATTTTGTATAATAAAGAACCTTTAATGTGAAAGCAAATTACAATAAAAAGTCCAGATTCAGTATTTACTGAATCACCTGCTCCTGATCCTATAGAGCTTAATAGAGCTTATCATGTCTTAACTGTGCACAATAGAACAG
>KN469629.1:92329-113890 GCA_000787095.1 Periophthalmodon schlosseri
CTGTTAAACTGTCAAAATACAATGTTTTGAACTGGTTTATGGTTAATCTCTCTGTAGTCGCTAATACTGGGGTAAATGTTGACAGGTAAAGAGACACTAAGCTCTCTTGTTTTTCTTCCCAATTCCCACAAATAAGTTCAATGTTTGTGGAGTTTTTTGTTTAGGAGTGTCATTTAAATGTCTCATACAAACTGTAATTCACTTGTGCCCTCCATCATTTAGATCCATAACATGAACTCAACCAACTGGTACCACGTGTGTTTGTGTACTGACTGCTCTCGTCTCTTCCCATGAGCGTCATCCTTATAGACTATTATCCCGTGTCCTATAGGGTCCTCTAATGGTAAAGATTACAGTATGGATTTGTAATGGAAGGGTATGTGTGTACTGACTGATATGACGGAGTTGAGATTGAGGCATGATGATCTAGAGTGACTCACAGCTGCCCTGGTTAATGTCAACAACAACACAACAAACATTTGACATATTTTACAAGATTTTTTTTTTTTTTTTTTATAGTTAAGGCTGGGCAATAAACATCAAATTGTGTTCTTACCCCTGTTAAAATATATTATTATGGTCATATCGACATTTTGTGACTGTGCTTTTCTGTTTCAACTGCAACTCAATGCTTTACCCCACCCACTCCTCCTATTGGTCAGTTTAAGATTAAGATCTGAATGAGTGACAGCTGGACCAATCACAGTCAAGTGAGAGCTTGCAGAAGAGGTAAATACCTTAAGTTTCCTCGTACAGGCAATATAAGAAGAGATTTAGAAGAGACCACGAAGTAGCAAAAGGTAGTAGTAGGTAGTAGTAGTTGTAGTAGTAATCGTAGTAGTAATCGTAGTGCAAATCCAGCCCCACCTCCACGTGATGCACTATGGGCATCGTCAGTGCACACTGAAGCATGTAGGGGGTCCTCATCCCTTGCAGGTGTTCGTGGTTTTATGGCAAACAGGGCTCTGGCTGTAGAAGCCGGCGACTTCTGCAGTACACCAGACAAACACATGTCTACAGAACAGCCCTGGGGCTGACTATCCCTTGGTGAAGTTGCATTGATTTCTTGAAGCACTGTAGGCATATCCCTAAGCCCATTCCATAGAGCCCCAGTGAGTTTTTTAGCAGGTGGGGCCATTTTAAGACTTCCAGGCCAAGTCCTCCACCGGGTCGCTCCCCTCCATCTACGCCCAGAAGCTCACACCTGTGCACACTCCACCTAGGGGCAGGATTGACTGGCAAACACCAGCACACTGGAGTCATCCGTGGGGCACATCTTTTTTTTTCCTCACTGGTTTAGTAGTAGTAGCAGTAGTAGTGGTGGTAGTAGTGGCAGTAGTAATGGTAGTAGTAGTGGCAGTAGTAGTGGCAGTATCAGTGGCAGTATCAGTGGCAGTAGTAGTAGCAGTATCAGTGGCAGTAGTAGTGGCAAACAGTTTTGTTCAAGATTTTTATTGTCATAGAAACGCAACAAAACTACATTTAGAGCATCAAACACTGCATTTTTTAATGTATTTTCTTCAATACTTCAAAACAAGTATACTTTGGAGTAACCATGCATTTTCTATACATATGTGTGTCCTCTTTCCAAATTTACATCACTCACATGTTAGCAGTGTATAAGTAGCCAAACCCACATTGTGACTCTTGGCTCAGAGAGGGAAAGAAACCGTGGTAAAACGAAATACTTTTTTTCATTCTTTCCACGTCTTTTAAAGTGATTTTTACAGCTGTGTGTTTAACAGCGAGAGTTGCATTCACAGTTGATTTGAATCTGGAGCTAACTGGATAAAGGTGGGCTGATTTTGAAAGGGCACTTTTGTGTTGTGGAGCAGCAGGAACAAAGTAGCCAAGACCTTTAGATTCAAATCTCACAAAATGACATTAAAACATGCACGTTTTCATTTTCCTGTCACACTTTGCACTATGACTAATCTAATCTGTCCGTCACACATAATAAAAAGGCTGAAAATTCAAAATTCTCTTTAATGCTGAGAATTCTAGTGCAAATATAATGTTATAATGTTGCAGTACCAGTATTAGTACAAGTATTTTATGTGGCATATCTAGGGTAAGAGGATGTAGAGCTGAAGTTACCACCCACACCACTACTTTCAGTTATTTGCATTGATATCACAATACAAAAGAGGAGACTCTATGAAGAATCTAGTACACTCTGAAAGAACAATATTATCTTTCAGCTTACCTTCAATTGCCTTTGAATGACAAGGGGAAGTGTCTGGGGGTATGGAAGATACAGACCCCGCAACCCCAGATATGAATAACAAAATATCATATTGTAAAGATCTGATATTTTATGCTTAGTTCAGAGTTGACTGTTTCTGCGTTGTTGTTAATTTAACTGCTTTTGTATGTGACACTTTGGCTGCTATGTCGCCTCGTTGATGTGAAGGTTCTATTTATCAATTACTGGTCTGTTTTTGGAGACTAGTGAGTTGAGACTGCTGTTTTGCTCTTGTTTGGGCGTGTGTTACGGCCTACAGTAGCCCTTGTGTTCAGAGAATAAACAACCAGAAGAAATTCACCATGTTTCGTTACACCAGAACGCTACAATATGTTCAATAATGTTTCTAATGCTGAAAAATACCTCAAAAACATGGCTTCTTACAGTGAACAGAGTCACCTCTTCAAAGATATGACCTGTCACTTGGCCTGTTGTCATCGTCTGCTTGTCTCCATGGAGATGCATAAGTTCATTGCCATACTGTGGAACATTTCAGGCAAAACAACCTCATAGAGGACAAGCAGATGGTCTTTAAAATCTGTGTCCTTCAGTCCTGTGTCCTCAAGTAACTTAAGTAGGAAACTGGAAAAAAAACATGTTATGTGTACAAAAAATAGTTGTCCAAAATTATGTTAAAACAAGTTTATATAAGGAAAGTAGCTGCTCTTAGCTTTAGCCTAGTGTGACCTCGGAATGACATTATAACATGCACATTTTGAATTTCCTTTGCCACTTTCTGCCGTGACTAATCTGCCTGTCACACGTGTTTTGAATATCTCCTAATGGCCTGATCTCATTTGCAGTCTCTTTATGCATACGTCTCATTATCCTCCATCCTGTCTATAACGCCTTGGCCTCCAGCTCAAATGCACTGTTGATTATGGATTTGTTTGAGTGTTTGAGAGCTGGCAGGTTTTTATATGCAAAAATAAAGATAATGATATTAGCCTGCTCTGGCCTTTAATCTTTAGATTCATCTAATCCTCGCTCCCTTCAAAGCCCGCGGGGATGACAACAGAACCCTCAGACAAGACACACCGCAGCAACACTTATCGCACACTTGTGTAAAACATCGGCTGTAATCATATCTTTACTGAACAAAGAGGCTGACAGTGAGCGATTCATACTAATGTTATAGACTATAATCTCCAGTAAATGTTAATTTTGTATTTTTGTATACAAATCGAACTCTGCATTTGACTGATCCTTCAACTTAGGGACAATCTGTCAGGAGCATTGAGCAGTGCAGCACCCGGAGACCCAACTGCAGATCTTGGTCAGGATTACCTACTACAAATGTTCTAGGCTGATGGGGGAAACCAGAACACTCGGAGAAACCCATTTGGACATAGAGAAAACATGTAAAAACTGCACGTAGAAAAGACCAGTCTGGGTCAGTAATCGAACCCCAGACCTCCTGCTGTGAGTGCAGGCAACCATACCATACAGACAGACAACTGATCAATGTTTTATTATGAACAGACTTTACAGTATCTTAATAATGTGAATATAAAACAAGCACAAGAGCAGTATCAAACTGCAGATAGAGTCAAAGTACAAAATGCAAAATGCACCACACAGTGCAAAAGGTATTAAATGAGTGGCAAAATGTAGTGTTTAAATTGACCTCACACATTAACTCACACATTGTCACTTTCTTTGGTAGACAAACGAACAGACATTAAAGGTACACTATAAGGTCCATTACCTACTTCCCTTTATGTGGAATGTTTCACAATATGGCATTAAATTTCTCCATCTCTATGGAGACAATGGTGGTGATGAAGCCAAGTTACAGGTCACAGTAAGAAAGAATATTTGTGAAGGTCATTTTTTGCATTTTAGGGCTATACAGTGGAACATTCCAGGAAAAGCAATAACGTATTAATAGAGACAAGCAGGTTGCGGACCACGCACCAGAAAAGTTACATAGTGCACCTTTAAAAACACACAGAATAAGTACAAATAGAAATATAAGACTGCTATGGTAACTTTTGGTTCATCTCTTCTGCTATAACACAGCACACACTCATACAAAAGGATTACCAGTCCAAAACATATAATGAATTGTTAAGATAAGTTTGCGTTTCCTTAGTGGCACCTTACATGGTTTTAACACATCAAACATTAAAAATAAATTCTTGTTATTCTTCAGGTCATAAATACTGTCAGTAGTAGCGGTTTATGCGCACTGCACATTGTGAATCTCAATAGTCTTTTTTCCCAAAGAACTTTTTGAAGACAGACTTGTTGCGTGGTCGGGGCAGGCTTGTGTAGTACCTGAGGGCGGAGGGCTCACCCACGGGAGAGACGTTACTATGGGAGATGGAGGGGATGTCACGTGACTTGTCCCCCACCAGAAGAGTCACACAGTAGTTTGAGCCCCTCTCCACCCCTCTGCCTCCAGGGCTGCACAACACAGGGCTGATCTTCTGATAGGTGGCTGCAAACAAGATAAAATACAAATTTATAGATCTTATATTGGAGAAATACATTTGTCATGGCAGCTCTTAGTAGAGGTGAAAGAAGATGATATTGCAATAGTTGTAAGATATGCAAAATCCAAAAATTATGTTGGCATCCATGGGTTTCAGAATGATGAAAAATCTAGACCGTTGTCATAGCAATGGTGAAAAGTCCTCAAAATGTTGCCTACAACATGAAGCTGAAACCCATGACTAGTTTCTAAAATATGAAAACAAAGAGCTAAAATAAAAGGGATGGAAACTTGCAGTACAAACTTAAGGTGATTAAGGTGTTTCTACGTGTTTTTTTTACTCCTCTTACCCATTGGTGTGATACTTAAACCTCAGACATTTACATGCATGTTTTTGCACATTTCTGATGGATTCCCCAAATACAATCTGAATACTGTCAATGGGGTACTCCAAAAATATAGAGGAATTCATTTTTGACATTGTCCCGCACCCTTAGCTCTTAATTCATTGGTTTCTGCTTCCTGTAACAGGCAACATTTTGAGGACTTTTTACCATTCAAAAGACAGAATAGATTAGGAGGATGGGATTTCTGTTGTTTTATGTTTTATTTGCTTCTTGTTTACATGTTGTTGTTATTGTATTGTTTTCATGTTATATTTTATTGACCTCAATAAAAAACATAGGATATTTAGTTTTAAATTGTTAATTGCTGTAGCAACGGTCCAAATTTCTGCAACCAATGGATACAGGGCAGATCAAATTCTAATAAAAGTCAAGATAAGAGTTAAGATATTGGCAAGGAATAATAATATAACTAAAGTAAAGATTATAAAAAAACAGTGTCACAGAAACACATAACATGCATAACATTGAGACAGATCTTAGATTATTCCTGGATTAAAGGTAGTTTCAATGATTCACAGTAACCTGAAGTGAAGGAGTGGGAGCGGCGCTGGTTGCTGAGCCCGTCCTGTGTGCTCAGAGGGAGAGGAGCAGAGTCTGTGGAGCCTTCGGGCGTTTGAGTCACTGTCTGTGTCAAACTGTAGTCATCCTCACCAGCTGCAATAACAACAACACTCTCAGTTTGTGCAATAATGTCCAGAAGGATCGTTTAAACAATCAAAGTAATACTCGTGAAGTAGTCTTTGTGAACTATAACAAAGCTTTAGCTCCCCCTAGTGGATTAGAGCCAAACTACAGTTAAAGTTTAAATTTGTATTAAATAGCAGGATGACATATTACATCCTTAGCCTTTGTAATTACCAATTCAAAATTACTTCATTATCTGTAATACCTTGGATGAAGATGAGTTTCTTCAATTAAGTTTTTTTATATTCTGGTCACTATAACTCTTACAAAGTCTGTATCTCTACTTTCTATGGGACTTTTTATTTAATGATAATATGCACGTGATGTATGTAGCACTTGGATACTTGAAGTGGTGAGTAAAACTGAAGCCACAGCTGCTCTGAGTCTGCGTGAGACTCTCTTTGACCACCACTAATCACTCATCCACGCACCACATTCATATGTAAGTGTCTTGCTCAAGGATAGAATGCCCTGGCTGAAGCTGGGATCAAGTCTTATGGTTTTGAGACGACCATGTAGTCAGGTAAACACTGAAAAGATAGTAATGCTAAATCCTAATAGTCATACCTGCGACTGTTCCTAATATCTATGGGACTGCTCAGTCCTAAAAAACATTTATACAGGCCCGATTAACAGTACATTAACAGCAGATTAGAGTTGTACAAATAAACAACACCCAGTGACTAATCAATAATAATAGTATCAAAACTAGATACTCAATTGAACAATTGAATTGAATAGGACAAAATTTGACATTTTCTGAATAATTTAAAAATGTTCTTTCTCTATATCAGAACTATTATATGGCCACATGTTGGTCTGTCACGATAATTACTATATCGACTTATCGTTCAATATATGAAAGTTGGAATAATTTTTTTGGCTATATGATACGAAGCCGTAAATGTTTGAATGAATAACTTCTATGATGCAAACTAAGTGCTACAGTGTTTTATTCGGCTATTTATTTATTGCAGTTTGTGATTTTTTAACAATATTGTACATTTAGAATAGTTTTTGTGATTTAAATGTGCTCTTGGGTTATTGTGTCAGGGGCATAAATCAGTTTCTATACTTACTTCAGCAATATATCGAACTTCAAGATTTGGTATAGTGACAGGCCTAACCACATGGTAATAAAAAATGATAAAGTCTTTCCCTTAATAGCAACAGCTCTACAGCAGATATATATTTTCACACATCTGTACAGTGTAGTTCCTTACCCCATCCCCCCGCTGCAGAGCAGGGGTCCTGCTTCTCCTCTGCGCTCCTTAAATGACCCTGTGACATGTGACTGAACTCTCTGCGGGTGAGCACGGTTTGGGCGGAGCCTTGTGGTTTGAGCCGCGGGAACGTGGAGGTGACTTCATGAGGGGAGGAGGAGGGTGATCCAGAGCACGGAGAGGGCGACCTGAAGGGAGGAGGAAGAAAAAGAGGGGATCAAAGCATTAGTATCAATATTTAATGCCATTTTTAGAGTAATATTTGCACATGTAGCTCTACAGAATTAAATATACCGTGTATATTGTGCTTTTATATGAGCAGTTCCAATAAAAAGGGAAACAGACTAATGAAATCAATGAATAAAATTATATCCACTTTTTTTTTTCTTTTATTCTGATTTTCTTGAGTACTCTTGTATATGTAACTGTAATGTGTTTCTGTATATATTGCCCCTAGTAAAATAAATAATATAAATCATTAATAAAATATATCAATTATGTTTTGTTGTCTTACACAGAAAAAGGAAGGTCCACATCTCTGCAGACCCCTGATGTTACAGAGCCAGCCTCAGGACGTCCTGTTTAAGGAAAGGAATAATTAACACTACATGTAGCAGACTGTCTACAACTGCACAGCAAATAACCACCTACATAATGATGATGTCTAAATATATGTATGTACACGACCAGTCACAAGTTTGGACACACCCTCTCATTCAGTGTTTTTTTCTTTATTTATTTATTTGTGCTACTTTCTACATATTATATACATACAGAAGACATCAAACACATGATGTAAGATATATGGAATTATGTACAAAAGAAGAAAGGAAAAAAGAAACTCTACTATTTTTTTTATATTTTATATTCAAATCCTCAAAGTAGCCATCCTTTGCTTTGCCGAAAAATATTTAGTAGAGTTATTCAACTTTTTTCTTTGCTACATAATGCCATATATCTTGCTTCATATAGTTGATGTCTTCTGTATGTATAAAATGTATAAAGTAGTAAACACAACGTAAAAAACATTGAATAAGAAGATCTGTTCAAACTTTTGACTGGTAATGCATCTTTAAAACAGGTGTAAAAAGAGTCCATTGAACAACACTGCAAAGACAGCTGCTGTGAAGTATGAAGCAGTAAAGCAACAGTAAAAAAAATAAAAAATAAAAAGACATATTCAAACTTTAGAGTAGCATGCGTATGTACCTGTATTTGCTTGTATTTTCATAATCCATTTCTTCATGAGGAGTCGTGAAGAGGCGTTGAGTAGGTATTCAGAGCCGTCTCTGAGCCTGAGGGGCAAAGAAAATGTGTTTATTATCATCATTATCAAAAACAGACCAAGAGCGTAATATCACCTGAATCTGTCTTACCTCAGGTGGAAGCAGTTGGGTTTTTTGGTGTACTCCGGAGCCGGGATACACTCTGCTCCAATGAGATTCAGCGGCAGACCACAACTGGAACTCTATATGAAATACATTTGAATTATTACTTTATTATTATTACTTATTACTAGGTATTAGGTTAAGTATCATAGAATTTTCTTTGTTCATCTGAATCCTCAGACATTAAGTTAACATGTACAAATTAAACATTTATTTCACATATAACTGTTGAGGTACAATTTTCCACAATTATAAGGGGTTTTGAGAAAATGTTGATTATGTTCACATTTTTATTTTGGTTCTGAAGACTTCCAATCAAAAAGCAGAATAGGCTCCTTACACTGGGTGCCAGTTCCTATGACCCAAAACGCTCTCTAGGATATTATGTGTCATCAAATATGACATGTTACAACAGTTAGCTTTATGCATTAATTTGAGGCCAGCTTTTGCACTTTTATTTTGCTTACCCTCAGAATGTCCTTTCTATCCTGGTAGAAGCACAAGGTGTGTCTATATAGGACAGTGTGGTAGGAACTCCATCCCCGAGAGGCAGCCTGAGAAAATAAGATATGAACAGTGTTGCTGACGGGGCTTTGAGTTTGCTGACCACACCACTAATACTATTACTACTACTACCACCAGTGGACACTCACTTATACTACATTTGAGAGCAGGTTAACATGTTCATAGTTTGAACAAACAAAAATATACAAATAAAAACAGCTAGAAAATATTTACGCTTTAATAGATGTCAAAATCTGAACAAAATACTGTTGCTTTTTACTCTTTAGGTACTTCAGTACTTTTACTTCAGTAGATTTTTAAAGTTAATACTTTTACTAGAATATTTTTTTCTCCAATATAAGTAACAAAACTGAATAAATCTTCCATTACTATTACTACTGCTACTACTGCTACCACTACTTCTGCTTCTGTTACACTGAATGTGGTTTTCTTACTTTCTTTCCTCCAAGCTGCAGTCTCTGCTTTCTCTCCAGGGTCCCCTCCATACTCTGCAACTCTGGCCTCTGAAATGAAACATGGATAAGCACCTTGAGACATGCTTTTCCTTCTGTGAGTAGTGCTGGTAATATGTACTGGCACAGGGAAGATTTTACCAAAGCGATACAGCGCCCTCCGGTGGTCGCTGTGTGATCCTGCGTTTCAATGTGTTCAGACGTCGGGGAGGTTTGTTGACAGTTACCCTCCTCACCCTGAGGCACAGAGAAGAGGCTCAGTGAGTGATCCTGTCACATAGAATAACAAAATCCTATATGATGAAAGCAGGAGTGTATAGTAATAATACTGTTTAATGCTAGTTTGTTTCACTTAAGTCAAATATTTCCTGTTTATATTTGTGCATAACCTTGTTCAACCATTAAAGAATGACATTTTTGAATTCTGCAAAGTGCACTGTAAACTTAATTATGCACTTTTAACCTATTCCCCAAAGTTACTTATCCAAAATCATCCAAGATAGTTTACTGGTCTTACTGGTCTTAAATAAGAAGTAAGAAAACTTATTTGATTAATTTTTAATGTCTAGAAACCTTCTTAAAGTCTTAAAGTCTTAAAACTCAGAAATAGTCTTTTTTTATTATAAAAAATATATGTGAATTTTTGTTTAGACGTCATTTTACATTTTCAAACAAATTTTTACTAACTGGGGGTGGACAATAAACCAAAAATGTTTAGGAAAAAACATTGGTGGCAGTGTACTTTTGTGAATTTTAAAAACTTTATAATCAGTTTCAACCCAATTAGATATAGCTGAATAACAATTAGCAATAGTTGAACGAGTACAATCAAAACCTATGTAATTACAAACCCTGTGCCTTACCTTGAAACAGCTTGCGTTCTCCTCCTCCTCTTCATCCTCTCTCTCCTCCTCTTCCTCCTCTCTGTACTGGTAAATGTATCTCTGACTGTCCTCTATCTCTGGCAGCTTCACTGGATCGGACGCAGTCTCGTTCACAGCCACCGACGTCCCACTGGAGGGGCAGGAGGAGGAGGGGGGGTCTCGATTTGGGAACGCAGCCCAGGATCTCCTCTCCCCCACAGCCAGGGAAGAGAGGTGCCGATTGGGACACTTGTCATACCCCAGTAAACTCTGCACAGATGGTGGAAGTTTGAACTCTGCTACAAGAAGATTAGGAGCAGAGGCGGTAACCAAATTTCTATAGAGAACCGCTGGACTTTTGGGTGCAGGGGGTGAAGATGGTTGAACAGGCTGATCAACTGATAGTGTTTCGTCTTGATTTGGTTGGTACATAATGTCTGAGCATATGCTATTTCTTAAATTTTGACTCCAAATTCCTTCTAACTCCTCCTCCACTTCCTCAAACTGCTGGTGGTCGACGTGTACAGCCTCTGATTCAAATTCACTAGCAGAAGACGTATTTGTTTTGAATTCCTTGTTGTTAGCAATGCATCCTACATTCAGTGACATCATTTTACCCACAATACCTTTTGGCTGAAGATTTTCAAGGCTGGGTACCTCTGAAGAAAGCTTAATGCTGCCCAAACTTGAGATACCAGAGTCCACCGAATCTTGGCGAACGTTTACATTTACAGTTGACTTTAGATTGACCACCATATGTGAGGCTTGGCTATGACTCTGTCCATTGTGGGGTCTTGTACACTTATGATACTTGTGCCCATTCAAATCCTTTATAAGCGTATGAACACTCAGGCACTCGTGTTTTTGGCAAGTTTTAATGGGGTGATGGTTAACGTAAATAGGATTCTTAATTCTGTTTGATTGCTGGTCACTTTCTCTGTTCAAAATTGTATTAGTGCTGCAGTCAACTTGTAATTGGTTACCACATTGGCCAGTCTTCAATATATGAGATTGGTGTTTCAATGTACAGTCATCTGTTGTATCTTTTTCAATGGGACAACTTGTAGCATTTTCATTTTCTGAAGGGGTTTCAGCCAATGCAGGTCTTGTTTGTTTGAAGGAGCTAAGTGCAGTTTGTCTTTGTGAAAGTGGGTCTGCATCTTCTCCTGTTGGTTTTTTGGAGTCTGGTGGAGCAATTGTAATGATATCTTGAATACTGGGAATAACTTTCATATCTTTAGGCAACTCAAAACTTAACACAGAACCCAATGAGAGAAAGCGGCAGTGACTTTTAACATGATTTGCCGACGATGGTGCTTCTGAAACAGCGTAAGGCGTGATGTTGTATTCTCCTGTACATTCACTTTCAATGTCTTTCAACAAGGGATTTTTCATATAGTCTTTAGCTACATTTTCCGGACTCTTTGCCTTCTTCCTCCTGCCTTGTTTTAGCGGCCAAGTCCGTGTATCATAATTTACTTTCTCTGAAGCACTTTTAGGAATTTCTTCCTCTTGCTCCTCTACTCCCATGATTTTCTGAATTGAGTGTCTTCTAGTATTATCCCTCTTGCGTTTCCGCTTCTTGCCGATCCTCTTGAGACTGCTGAAGATAGAAGTGCTCCCCCCAGTGGACAAGTGGTAGTTTGTCATCTGGGATGTGTTTGCTGGTGTGGACGGGGAGGGGGGAGGTGAGGGGGGTGAGTGGCTCTTTAGACGAGGCAGGGTGATGCTCTCGTACACAGGGCCCGATGACAAGCTGTTCTCCTTGACATGCAAGTAGGTGCTCACCTAAAGAAACAGAGAAAGTGATATCATGAATGTGATATTTACTACAGCGGGGAATGTGTCAGCACGGCTCTCAAAAGGGCTTGTCTGTTTTCAATGAAACTCGAAACTGAAGTAGTTAGTTTAGTCCCTACAGCTATCATAAAAATAATACCACAAAAGAGACTCGATTGGGGACAATCAAAGTCAACAAAACCAAATTAGTCCTGTCTGCATTTAACTTTTACATGCGAAACACTGATGCACTGAGTCCTTGGCATGCTAGTACATTTTTGTTTTGGGCCTTCAAAGAGAAGCGGTTGAGCATCCCTGGACTATACAGACTTGAATCAAAATATGAAACTAGCTACACAAAACCAAGTTGAACGGAGAGGAGGACTAGTTTAAGTACACTCGCTACTGCACAATACAGACAGTAAAATAAAATATTTAAAATTAAAGGCCCTGTACCCGATTTTTTCCCATTTGCCTTACAAAATCTGTCTTGCCCCAGTACAAATATATTGTATAAGCAGCTCTTGATGTCAAAATATGTCCGCTGCGCGCTGTCTGCATCTAATTATAAAGTGTTTTATTGTTGTTAGCTTTACCATGACAGCAAAAATCCGCTTTGGTTCCTGAAAAATGTGAAAAGACTCATTGCGTTAATAATTAAGATGCTCGGTATGCATAAGGTGAGGAATAACTTTGGACTGTTTAAAATGAACTAATTCTGTTTTTCAAGTAAAAAAAAACAAACACTTTTCCATGTTACTTGTGGTGTTAAGTGGTTAAAGTTTCAGTAACGTAAACTACAAAAGCTATTACCGCAGTGACCCATGACATATTTTCTTACATAACAATGAAGTAAGGCCATTAAACTTGCCATTCACTTCCTGTCTTTTCGTGTCTTACAGGAGAAGAATGTCATGGTCCCAATCTAAGCAAACTTCCAAAGACAAACATCAGCCTGTTTAGTCTACACCACAAACTGTCCAGACAAAATGGACTCAGGAATTCACTCACATTTTTCAAACTACAAACAAAGAAAAATCAAAAGGGACAGGACATGAGAACACTTCAGAGCGACCTTAATCAAACACGTATGTTGCCCATGCCGTCATATATGCAGCTGTAATGGTTTGACCTTTCAACTCTGTGACTAATCGCATGTTGCCGTGGTAGCTCTGGACTATAAATCAACTTGTATAGAGTTTGGGGGCTTGTTGGAAAAGTTCACAATCGCTCCTTTTCTTTGTCTAGTACCGAGGTTGGTGTTTACGTGTTTGTTAATGAGGGGTGTGACAAAATATTAAAATACCAGAAATCGTTATTATTTGGTACCACAATGTTGAAGGAGACCACCTGTCCCTGTTTTGGTCGTCCGGCACAGGCATTTAGGCCCCTGTCCCTCGTCCCACTTATTCAGGGAATGTGCCACATGAATTATAAAGTAAGACTTACATAGTAAACATGAGAATAGTTTTTTGTCACAACCAAATCAAGACTTTTTGCATGTACCCACATTCAGTGTTGTGATACATTGGCACTCATTTTTATTCCAATCTCTTTGTGCCTTACGACTGATAAAAACTGGTGTTATTCCAGTTATTATCTATGAGCTTAAATGTCCATCCTTCCATGTCTCACCCTATTCAACATGTCCCTCTTTTTCTACAGTTATTATTTTTTTATTATTATTTTTTTTTACAATTATATACATTCCTCCTTTGGGATTATTGCATCTGTGACATAAAGTAGTTTCAATTCTATAGTTTATTGTGATATTTTTTGAAAGTTTGTTATTATGACAGCTCAAATGATCAGTATGTAATTTTGAAGAACCCTGTGATTCCCAGCCCTTCTGCTAATGTGGGAACGGTTTACATGGGAAGCGAGGGTGAGATCACTTGTTTTACACAATTGTGGTGCGGCTGTTTGGGAGCAAAGCTGACAGTTGACATCAGGTTTGTGGTGACATAAGAGGAGAAAGACGTTCTGTCAACATTCACAGCACAGAGGAGGAGGAGAGAGAGGAAGAAGAGGGGAGGAGGAAGAGGAGGAGGGGTGTGGATATTACTCATCAGCTTCACTCTGTCCCTGTCAATATTGCAATCCAGCCGCCTTCAACAGGTTTAGACTCAACAACAAGTGTGAATGTCAAGAGAAAGTGTTGAAAATAAATGTACCGTACCTCTGTGTTTAAACTGGGAGCGTTTCAGGAGAACCAAGTGACTCACTGCTTTTTTATTTTACATAATACTTTCCTTTTTTTTTTTAAATTTTAATATTTTGCGGTTTCAGATTGAGGTACTTGAGTTGACACCATTAGCAAATCTCAATTAGCTGCATTTACTTCACATATTTTCCTGCACAAACAACAAAATATTCTGTCTTTATGGGGTCATATCTAATTTAAACCTCTACAAACATGTCGGAAATCCACGTGGAACACACTGCCTGCTTATATACGAGAGCTCTCAACACTGGCAGCATTTTCAAAAGCTTTAAAACAGTGGTTGTTCAAGGGTCAAATAAGTCACCATGTACAACTAAACTACATTTTTTATACTGATGGGCTGTTAGTTTAACTTTTAACTTCTAACTTCAAATGAACTGTTAAATGAACTATAATTGTATGTACAGAGAGTGTGTTGTGTGTATGGTGAGTGTACTGCTGGTGTGTTACATTTGCTTTTGTGCGATTGTTGCTGCTCTTTTCTCTGTCCTGTAAACTGTTTTACATCAACCTGCCGAGGGACTGAAGATGGAAATTACCCACGTTGGATATAATCCTTACATATTTACATTTTTGTTGTGTTTTGTTTGTAATGTTCATTAATATGTGCTGTCTCTTTACAAATAAATAAATAAATAAATGTGATTCTTGTAATAGTTTACCGTTCTCAAATGTGAATGCTCTCTTAAAATGTCCACTGTGAGAAATGAACTGATATATTAATCAATTCCTTTATTGTCTTTGAATGAGAAAAACAAACAACGAAATTACATTTAACAAATCCACCTGACGTCTTGATTGTAAAACATCAATATAAAACTAATTACAATGTTTGTCAGATTGCAATTAGAAACTTTCCACAATTGTTCACCCATAGTTTCATATAAATACCCCTGTAGTCTAAACCTCCATATGCAACACATTACTGGCCCTTCAGTTAGCAGAGTGCAGGTCCTACCCAGACTTCCTACAAATGCCCAGACACATATGGCTAATGGCTAATCCAAATTGTCCATAATGAATCTAAGTGTTATTGTCTGTCTCTCTATGTTCAAGTGGCGGTTGCCCAGTCTGTGCAAATCCTCACGTATGAAGCAGCTGGGATACGCTGCTTGACACCCACTATGAGCAAAAAAGAGGGAGGCCAATTCATGGAAAAAATAAGTTGTAAGTTTTAAGTAAGTTGGCTATTTTATTTTGTCTGTTCAGTAATATTTCCTACTCGTTACTCATTTTACATGTACTTTTATTATGTTTTATTACAAATATCTTATCCAATCTTGATTTTATTGCATGCCCACTGTTATTACTACACTAAGTTTGTGATGCTACCCAGATAATCAATACTAAAACTAGTAAAGAAAGTAGATAATAGACAATACAAAAATCAGTATTATAATTTACAATATATATGACCGCATGGTAATAGAAAGTAAGAACTATAATTTAATGTTGAAAATTAAATTCTACTGTTGCTTTCATTGTGGTCGGAACTGAATATTGAGCTTTTTCCTTGGTATGAAAAATTGTGTTTGAAATGTCTGTATCGTGACAACACTAACACGCAAATCATTAAGAGCTGCCATGGCAAGTTTCTCCACGGTGAGATCAATAACGGTGCGTTCTATTCATTCAAAGCCAAAAGTAATTAAATTAGTTCCACTGCAATTCACACAGACACTGGAAATTGTTAAAGGCTATATAAAACATCTAAATATTCATAAATTATCAAGTTCATACAGGCAAATGTGTGTTTGAAATTACGTAATATTTCTCTGTACTGGAGTCTAGTCTGGCTTTAGAAAATTCAATATGCTTTAGTAATTCCCCCAAACATGTGGTTTACGCCAATTACTTGACAGAGCTTTGGGGCTTTGACACTTAAACCTGGCTTACAGAGGAGCGGCCGTCTGAGGAAGTCCCTACCTTGTCTTGAGGTTAGCGAAGAATGTTAACAAACACTCCCAGCATGCACCACTCCAGACGCAGCATGCAGCGCCAGTTCACACACTACGCAATTTACCTCGTTTGCACTCTGTCGATAAATCTTTTTCTTTCTCTTTAAACTACCCAGAGTATTTTCCAAAAGGCCCTGGCAGCGCCTCCAAAAGGTTTTACGGACAGGAGGTTGTGGCACAGTGAGCTACAGGGAGAAATAAGGGAAAAAGCAGGACACAAAGCTTGAGGAGAGAGGATTAAAGCAGTTGACAGTTTAGGAAGGAGATCCCGAGCAGTGGTGAAATGCTACAAAAACAAATGTCAACATGGAAATATGTGTAAAGACGCATTATGTAACTTTTCTAGTGCTTGCCTCCATGGAGATGTTATTGTTTTCTCTGGAATGTTCCACAGTACATTAAACTGATCCATCTTGCATTTATGTAATTACATGTGTTTTGCATGCAGTCTTACTGTGGTGCGTGGGGTCGCCTTTCCACAGATTTGATCTATATTTTGTACTGGCGACATTACTTGCTTGTCTCCAAGGAGATAGACATGTTCAATGCCATACTGTGGAATTTTCCAGATAAAACAACAATATCTTTAGGGAGACAAGCAAATGGCATAAACCCTGAACCAGAAAAGTTACATAGTGTAGCTTTAATTGTAAAAAACACCACTCACCCTGCGGACAGGTTCAGAAGTCCCCTCCTCTTCCTCCTCCTCCGCAGTGACAGGAGCATCCAGCACCTGCACCTGGCTGTCCCCCGTGTTACCAAAGCTGAGGATGAGGTTGACGGTGTTCCCCAGACCAGGGCTGCTTTTGTCTTTGAGGACGAAGACTGAAGATTTGGGAGACTCGGGCGACTTAACATCAGGACTGTGCAGAGGAACACTCGTCATGACCTCGTATCCATCCTCTGCTTGTTTATTTGTGGGTTTACACAAAAGTGAGGAGTTCTGTGTTTCTCTAGTTTCCTGTTGCCTTTCTTCATCACAGGAGAGGACTGGGGAGTAAACTGACTGGTCAGCCTGCTGCTCATGTGCTGAAGGCTGCAAAAAATAACAACAGAATCATATAAGACATTTTCTAGATATCCATGGGTTTCAGAATGATGAAAATTAGGACTGTTGTCATAGCAGTTAACAATTTAAAACAAAATATTATATCTTTTGAGTAGTGAAAAGTCCTCAAAATGCCACATATACCAGGAAGCTGAAGCCCATAAATAGGTAATCATGATCCTCAATGTGTGGACAAAGCTTACAATGCATTATATTGTTGTATGACCCTCTAAATAGAAATTGCAGGTCTCAAATATTTATTTAAGCAGGAAACTCTCAAATTCAGAATCTCATTTTCATGGAGTATTGACAACCTAGTTTTTATATTAGACACATGGGGAGAACACGCAAACCCGGGGTCCATTTGCAGTGATGCTGGAATGCTGACCACTATACCACTGTTAGACCGGTAGAAAAATACACAAATATGTTTTAACTGATTTTGGTATGTTTTTTCCCTTTTCCTCTGACTATATGATATTTGTTCATACCTTTGCCAGTGATGAGCACATGACAGAGTAAACATGATCCTGTGCCTCTTGTTTCTGAAGCCACTGCTGTTTTTGGACTCTCCAGTGCACTGAGATCCAGCCCAGCATACTCCTCAGCTCCTCCATGCGCTCCCTCACCTTAAACAAACACAAAACCATCCATTTACATTACATTTATTACATTTAAACAATCAATCACTACATTGCCAGGGTGTGTAATGTCTCTCACCATCTGACTGAGGTGATGGTCTTTGTCTAAAATGTTCCTCCCTGTAGCTGCCAGCTCTTCAAACTCCTCAAACTTTTGCTCAATCTGCGAATCCAGCTCTGCAGCCATTGGCCTCTGTCCATCTTTCCCATGATGCAAAGCGGTAGCTGAGAAAATGCAGGACCTTGTATCTTCTGTCCATGAGCTATAGAAACAGGAGGCAGACAGAGCAAACATGTCTGAGAAGAGTAATATATCCACAGCCAATGACAATGACCAGACCTGTTACATGAAAGGATAAACAGTAATCGCTCTGTCAAAAAGAGGCCCAGGAAACATGTGCTTAGTATTTAAAGCTGCACTGTGTAACTTTTCTTGTCTCCCTGGAGATTGCTTTGCTTGGAATGGTCCACAATATGGCATTAAACATATCTAGCGCAATGAAGAGAAGCAGGTAGCGCCATCTGGCCACGCGTTAGATCTGTGGAGAAGCAAGCTCACTCCAAAAACGTTAATTTTGTCTTCTTTTTATACTGAAAAAACTTTGTTACTTTGAAAGACAATACATAAGAAGATGTAATTAGCTTTAAACATCCCAACAAATTAATTGCATATCCTTATGTATTGTATTTTAAAATAATCAATGCCATGTGAAAGTAATGCCATACAGTGAAACATTCCAGGCAAACCAACAGCATATTCATGTAGACATGTAGCTGGCGCACTCTCCACGAGAAAAGTTCACCTTCATTGGGGACCTGTTTTTGACAAGGGGAACATCCTGTCCTGTTTAATCCAGACAGAATAATGTAATGCTCTCAGAAGACCATTACAGCAAAGACAGAGGTTGTCTCATCCCCCCGCCCGCTTACATCATCTGTAGATAGCTCCTGAAGAAGTCTTGGAGCTGGACAAACTCTCGCAGACGTAATTTGTTCTCCGTTACACTGGCCCCCAGCTCGGACCAGGCCTGCAGCGTCGCCTGGATCTTTGCCCCAAAAACGTGAACTCTCTCTGGGCACAGCTCCTCCAAGTGCCTGGCCTGACTCTCCACCTCTTTGACCTCCTCCCTGATGTCCTCACACTTGATCTACAGTGAGTTTTTTTGTGAAGAATTAGTTATGATTATTTTCAGGTCAACAAAATTGTCAATTGAAAGTTAATAAAATACAGATATAAAGTTAAAAGCATAGTATGTAACTTTTAGTAAAAACAGATTAAAATAAAAACACCTTTTTTTATTTTGGTTGTTTTTTTCTGCAGTGAAAAACTTCAACCTGTCTCTTATTTGGCCTGAAGGAGGGCCTCCTCCTGCTTGTTTCCATGGAAATATTGTTTATTTATCTATAATCTTCCAAAGTATAGCACAAAACATATCTATTACTATATCTATACTTTCTATTTCCATGGAATCATGCAGGTGGTAGGCCACCTCCAGAAAGTTACATACTACACCTTTAAATACACAGAAGAGCATAGTAAAACAAAAACAGACAACAAAATTACACACAAAACAAAAGAGAGTGAAACAGTTAAAACGTATCATCCCTCCTCATCGCTGGGCTCAGTTATACAGGCCTATTGTGTTAAAGCTATGACCTCATTGCAATAGCTTTATGCATATTATAAAGCTAGAGGTACATATGGTGCACACATGGCTTACCACACACTACAGCAAGCTAGCAAGCTAGCAAGCCTGACCACATTTTTTCTCTTTTTGACGAGGCGGTAATTAATAGCATTGGTTCTCTGGGAGCAATGCTTTATAATGTTTCTCAGCAACAAGAACATAGAGTGGTGGTGGATGCCTATTTGCTGACGCCATAGCTATTTTTACTCTGCGATTAGGTCATTCTTCTTCTTGTGTTGGAGTCCAGACAGATGTGTATGTGATAAACAAGACCCATGCAAACATTACCTCCACTACATCTAACCTGCGACCCCCCCAACCCCTCCATGTTGCAGTCAGACCAAAAGATTAATCCTCAAATGCGTAGCAACCAAAATGACAAATACCAGTGTAAATAAACATCTTGTGGGGAATAAATGTACTGCATGTGTTTGCGTGTGATTTTACAGTTGAGTTTATGTAATCCATTAAGCAACACAAAGAATTGGGCAAAACCTATGAGAAACTCTTGCAAATTATTGTTCTACAATCAGAGACAAGCGGCTGCATGCATGGACTGTGTGATACATAATCAATTTGATCAAAAGTCAAATACAACTCTGTTCATTGTTATGTACCTTATTAATGTGTTATATACCGTAATCAGGGACTTCAGATGGAAACTAGCTATTTGCTATAATCAGGTGCAGAACATCTATGTTTTTTATTAGCTAAATGTCTCTGTAGGTTGTTCCTTCGAATAAAGAGTGAACTAAACCATTTAGTTTTTTCTGCCGCCCATCATTGCAAATGTTACTGCAGAAGTGACTAAACAGACTATGGAAATGAGATTGCTAAAAACAAATATACACATTTTAACTTTTTATGAACCTACAAAGACACCTATACTATGTTGCTTTTTCACTTTCATCAAATATTTTAAGTACATTTTTCCAGCCCTTGAGTCCTATTTCTATTGTATTACAAACAAGTAAATTACGACTGACTCTATAAACATGTTTACAGAAGTTGTGATGAGTCACTAGGAGATGTTGGATGAAGTACAAGCATTTTATAATCAATATAGAAAAAGTGAGCAACGATGACTAATAAAACCCAATTAGTGTAACATGATCTTGTTTTGACGTAGTCTGGCAGCTGTTTCTCCAATTGTAGTGGACTGCAGCGTGCAATAACGTCACTATGGTCTAATTTTCCTTTGCTTTCTGCACTTTGTCTCTGTGTAGCTCTATTAGCACCACTGAGCCATGTTCAATGTTTAGCCCATAATCACAACATGAATAGACTCTTCTCACCTCCAGGTGGTCCTGCTCCTCCCACAGGGCATCCAAACCACAGCGGTCCGGCTCGCATTGGACCGCCATGTCTGTCTCTCTCTCCAAAATGTCCAGGCTCAAGTCTTTGCTGCGGCATAAGCTCTCCTCCACATGTACAGCCAGACTAGCATGCTGTATTGGGCAAAGGCAACATCAAAGTATATTAGATAATTATCAGCGTGTGGGGATGGGCAGAACTGACTACAAAATATTAGCTTAATATTTTATTGGATTATTCCCACAACAATAATGAGACTATATTATTGCAATCTAATCAATATGTGCCTTTAAAGGGGTGGGGTATCTGTTAGCTGCTTGTCTCCATGGAGAAGTTACTGATTTGCTTTGAATGTTCCACAGGTTGGAAATAGACTTATTTATCTCCACAGAGACAAACTGGTGATGCCACCAGACCAAGTTACAGGACAGATCTGTGGAGAGGCAATCCTGCTCAGAGTAAGCATGTTTTTGAGCAATAAAACCACCTGTAATTGACTAACAGATAGATAAGTATAATGCCATGCTGTGGAACAATCCCGGCAACAAATTAACATCTCCATGGAGACCAGAGGTTGACGTTCATGTAAGCCACAAATGTGAAAGGACTGTTAAATTAAATCAAAAAGTGCCAAAATATCACCCTTGTTTGAAAGAGTCCACTCCATTTTTGTTCTGTCTTTTTG
>KN469630.1:12493-46702 GCA_000787095.1 Periophthalmodon schlosseri
GGGAAAGAGGAGAGGAGGGAGGGAGAGAGATGGAGAGAGGAGAGAGAGGACGGTGGAGCCATGATTCAGAAATAGTTGTACAGTAAAGGGTGTGATTATGCACCAGAAGAGATGTATAGGAGGAGGTACCAGGCACATTATTTTCTGTGCTAGGCCTAAGCCAGTAGAAATGAAAGGGTTAATTAATATAAAGCATTGCACAGATACATGATGATTAACTATTTGGCACAACTTTCATTAGATAGACATGATTCAGAGACACTTCTATCCAGTGCTGGATGAAAGGAGATACTGAAAGGAATGATGAAGACTAATATTTGATAACAATCGTAACTGTGGGACCCCTTAAAATAATGTGTCATCTAACTTTGTATTTCAATAAACAGACTAAAAATTCTCTGCAGCGTGTTTTGTTTTGTTTTTTTTCTATGCTTACAGAGATTTCACGTTTTCTGCTCTGCTTCCCTGTTGTTTAATTAAAAGTAAATTCATGTAAAGTAGATAAAAACTAGAAACAAAACTATGATTTCATTTGTCATTAACGACACATCATTAAACTTAAAGAAGTGCTTGTGTCTGCTTTATAGTTATAATCTATGACACTGGTGGACTTCCGCGTTAGAAAACTACGGTTCCCAATGAGAGCTGGTGTCGCCGTAACGTCGCCACAACAAAGGTGAGGGGAAATAACTATAACATGGTTAAAAGCTCTGAAAAGTCGATTTTGCATAATAGGTCTGCTTCAGCAATTCCAAAATCAAAAAATAGTACAGAACAGTTATTTTTTTGCCATAATGTAAACTTCACCCACCCAGTTCCATACCTGTCTATATACAAACCACCTGACCTGCTTCTGCTGTTCTGTCTTAAGCACATCTCCTTTTCCGAGACACCAGGAGGTTTGTTTTTTTATTGAAAGATAGCCTGGCCATCAACCCCCTTATAATGGAAACATCACCAACCCAGTCCAAGCCATTCCATACCATACCTCTCTATACTCAGCTGTACAAAACAACTGACACGCTTTTGTTCCATCTTTAGCCCCTCCCCTTTCCGAGACATGAGGAAGTGAACTGAGGACAAGCTAAAAATACGAGATTTTTCAAAAAAAAACATGACACCTCCCCTCCTCCTCTGTCTTCCATCTCCTCTCTTTACGTTTCCCATCACACAACTGGCTCACCTGTCTGTCAGCCTTTGAAGGATTGTCTACCTTACAATGTCGGCTTTCATTCAAATCAGACAAAAAAGAAAAAGAAAAAACAAAAAAAACATGAGTGATGTAAAAATTGAATATGGATTGCGTTGATCCAAAGTTGACTGTTGACATTTGGGTGCTGAGGACTTGCTAGCACCGCAAGGAGCTTTCAGAACTGTCATGGCGAATTGGAAAATGAAAAAGGCTTCGCTCACTTAACGAATGGTGGCAGATAAAACAGACATAGCCAAAGTGTTTGAGCTATAAATATGTGCTGCCTGCTTTTTTGAATAGAGTTACTGAGTGAATTTAGTGGAGATTTTTAAATGGGAAAAATGGTAGGAATTGTATTTTTAAATAGCAAATTATAAGCAAGAACATATGGTAAATCGTCAAAGCGCTTTACATCAAGAAACCACTCACCCATCCACATAAACATTCATACGCCAGTGTACGCAGACACTGGGGATGAAGTGTCTTGCCCAAGGACACAACGACAGCATTCATCTGTGGGAGCTGGAATCACACCGCCGACCTGTGGCTCAGTGGACCTGACCGCTCCACCAATGATGTTTACATTGAGAGTGGGATTTGAACGCTCAGTGGACCCTGACCGCTCACCAATGATGTTTACATTGAGAGTGGGATTTGAACCGCCAACTTTTGGATCAGTGGACAAACTCTACCAATTGAGCTACTGTAGGCCATATAGACCAGTTACTGACTTAAAGGTACAGGGTGTAACTTTCTGGTGGTGGCACATAGCCTGTATAATTACTTGGATTCCAACATTCCCCATGGAGTTTTATACCATACTGTGGAATAAAATAAATAAGTCCGGTTTGTGAAAATGCAAGCCTGAGTAAGGACAAATGTTTTTCAGTAAAATATCAATAACCAAAATGAAAAAAACAAACAAACATGCTTTTAAACTCCATACACCTTCACTAGAATTATCTGGATGATTTCAGCCCTGGAATTGCCAGTCTCTACAAAAACAAAAGGTGAAAGGTAGCTGTTGAAAAATACCACTACATGACATCACAAGGTGGAACAGAGCATTTTGAGCTTTGAAGATGTAGACAGACTAATAATGCAGGATTACTCAAACATGTGTGAATGAAACACAACACAACTCCAGGTATGTTTTGATGAAGTCACAACATTATAGCTAAAAGCTCACAAGATTAAATTTTGCGTAATATGGGACATTTAAATGGGTGATTTCCTCCCTATATGAGAGAAAAATGCATATTAAAAAAACTGTATGAATCTATGGATGCACGTTGATTTAATATATTTACAATATTTTTGTCATTGACAGAATGGTAGTAGTATGTTACAACACGCATCACGTTACCTGCCACATGACACTACTTCACGGTCAACCAGGCACGCTCTTCTCTCAATCCCTCTCTCCCTTTCTTCTCCCACAATCCCTTACTCTTTGCAGGAACAGGAAGTAGCTGATACCTTCTGACACACCTCTTGTCTTTTCTTTATTCTCACCTCCAAATCTTAGATCTCGAAAATTGGATTTGTTTTGGTGTGTCTTGAAGTTCCATGAGAGAAGAGAGGTGCAGTAGGCGGTGTAATGTTAATACTGTGCGCTGTATACATCTAAGTTTAGCAGCTGCTTAAAGTGTGACTTCTCAGAGGTGCTAAGTTTGAAGGGAAGTGGAAATATACAGCTAATGTAGCTTAAGAACACCCACATCCACTCAGTATAAGTGCGGAACTATAAACTCCCTCTTGAGAATTTCATATAGTGTGATTTCTGATTCATAGCGTCTTAATAATTTGATGGGATGTATGGCTTTAACTGAACATATTGATAGTGGGTAGTTTTGTTGGAAAGGTCATTTTCCAATTTGATGTATTTTTAAGTCAGTGTGCAAAAAAAGAAAAAGAAATGAACCCTGAAAATATACTATGACAGCTTTTTCCATTTAACAATTTCATGTTATTCGTGTTAGTTTAACTGGGATTAATATGTAATGTAACAACATGATGTACAGTGTATTAGTTAGAACACATATACCAATTGTATCAAATTATCATGAAGTTTGTTCTAGTAAATATAAACGGTAAAATATCAAGCCAAATGTTTCTCACCCCAGTACAGATATATTGGATAAACAGCTCCTGGGGTAATAATATGTCCCATGTGTACTGTCTGTATCTAATTGTAAAACGTTTTATTGTCCGAGAATAATTCCGAGAGCATGCTAGTTGTTAGCAGTACTGTGATGGCAAAACTCTGATCTGGTCTCTGAGTTGTGAAAACCTCTTATAAACTCATCACAGTGAATAGTTTGAATTTTTGGAATGTATGAGGTAAATGAGGGGTAACTTTGCAAACAGTTTAAAATGAACTAGTTCAGTTTATCACATTTTTAAAGAAAAATTAGGCACAGCACCTTTAATATATAGTTGTTCATATATATCAGACAAAACTAATAATAATAATAATACAAGATGGATATCCCTGATCTATTAATCCATCCAATGTGTTATGATTTGACTTTTTATAAAGTAAAATGACTATTATATGTACAAACAATGAAAAATAAAACGTTTCATGTTGTTGTGATCAGCGGTTTAATCCCAGCTTCAACTAGTGCATGCTGTTGTTGTATTTCTGGGCAAGACCAGTCACGTATGATTGTGGTATGTTGAGTGTTGGTGGTGGTCAGAGGGGCCAGTGGTACAGACTGACAGCCTCGCTTCTGTCAGTGTGCCCCAGGGCAGCTGTGGCTACAATGGTAGAAATAACCACCAGTAAGAGATGGTTGTTGTAATTTATGTTCATGATTAGTCAACAGAATTAACCAAATTAGGAAAACACTTTGGTACTTGGTGCTAAACATACTGCTACTTCTACTACTATTTCTACTACTACTACTACTATAATATACAATAAAAAATAATAGGCCTTAGTATTGGTGCTAAACACATACAACTACTATTACTACTATTACTGCTACTACTACTACTACTATAATATACAAATATACAATTAAAAAGAAATAATATACACAGAAATACTATAAAACACAAAAATAGTAGTTTTATACAATACATACCTTACAATACATAATCAAATGCTACATGAGTCATACTGCAGTGTTCAGCTTGTTGCATATTTCTCTTCGCTACAGTCACATAGCTGTAACTTATCATGGTTAAATCTCATCTTGGTCTGTCTTCTACACTGTACAATGAATGAACAAGAACATCTTGTATCCTGACCTTACCTACTTTCTTTTTTTAATACCACGTCTCCTTTCTGCTTGGTCTTAGACGCTTTTGTCTACCTCTATCTCTTCTCTCTATCGCTGTTTCTCTTCTGTACACCAATCTTTTTGCTTTGCTTTGTAGTAGTTGCCTGTTCAAAGCGAAAGCAAGCCTGGAAAAGTAAGCCCTTGTGTTTGATTGCACAGGGGTCAGGTACGATTGCTGCAGGTCTGGTTCTCTCATACAAGCGTCACGTGGATCCTTACTGCGTGGGAGCGCTGTATCTATATAGCACAATTTTCAATGGAAGACGGTAAGAAATGATCCTTAAGTGGGGCGCTACAGTTCTTTATTACTACCATCAAGAGGTGGAAGAAGTACTCACTTTCTTTACTTAACTGAAAGTACAAATACTATTTGCCTCATCCATTTTTTTTTTGCATTTCTTCCACAGATCCCACATCTAACTTCAGACATGACTATTTTCCCCACAATCGACCTTCCCCTCCTGTTTTCATTGTTCTTGTCCTGTTGATATGTGTATTGTATCGCTTGTCATTGTCATGTAATGTTTAACAATGCTTAATAGAAAAAGAAAGTACAAATACAAGTGGAAAGAATAGTCAAATAAAGTAAACATAACATAGATTTTGAGAACAGTTAGAGATTTATAAAGTATTGTGCCGATTGATGAAAATTTTTGCATGGTTGCCATAGAAATATAGCAATAAAAATGGTGATCATAAATAGGAAACTGAAACAGTTCCATAGTAAAAAATAATTTGTGGTATATTATAATAATTGTGGTAAAGTGAAAATACATTAGACATTGTACTTCTTGTAAATGTTATTTTTCACCACTACCGTGCAGTCTTTTTATACACAGTCAATTTTAGGCAACAAAAACACCAAGGGGACTACGGCGGGTGATCCCATCTAGCTTGAACTTTCAAAACCGTTCACGAAATACACTTTCTTTTTTCTTTTTTTAAATCAAAGTGGCACTGAAATAAAACTGCTTGCGATTGATTCCTGCAGGTCAACCTCAGTGAGTTCAATAGATGTTCTGTGTGATGGGGTTAAATGATGAATGCTGTTTTAAACTACTTGCAAATACGCCGTGATTTCCTTAAGGCATTGGTGTGCGTCCAAGCTGATAACAAGGCGCCTATATGCTAGCGATATTAATGACCTCTGCTAGCTAAACCTAAATTGTCCATTATTGAACCCATCTTAGATTGACTCCAGGCAGCCTTTTGTGCAGTTTAGCTATAATATCTTAACACTTATAACAAGCTTAGCGAGGAAAATGACCAAAACAAGAAAAACATTCGTACTTCAACTGTTAACCTGTTCAAAATGTCATGAATCACATACGGGTAAAGGAAAAGCTAAGCTGGTATCCCTATATCAGTGTACACAGACATTTGGGGACTGTGAACATTTACCATTTTCCCATGTATCAAACAAAAACACACACACGCACACACACACACACACATATACACACACACTGGAAGACATCAACATCATTTAAAACATTTGCAAGTTTAAATAATGTCCCTTTTTAGATAAAGTTCAAAATAAATTAAATATGACTTATCAACACAACACATCAACACAAGCATTTGTCACTTAGGACAACCGTGTATTACCCACATGTAGATTCTTAAAAAGACATTTGCAAACAGCAGGTAGCTAAGCCCAAGGGAAAAACAACGATAATTCCTAACAGGCCACATTTATAATCACTTCGCTGCTATGCTTTATATAACATGTGACCCAGACGTGAGAGAAAATGAAAGCCATTTTAGCTGCGATGGGTGACACAGGACATGGGTGCCCTTAATTACTTTTACGGGCGATTGTCGTTTATGGAGCAGCCTTATTCTGTCAAAAATAGGATGAGATTACAAGGCATTCATCTGGATTTTCTTGTGTCATTGCTCTGTCACGTTTTTGGTCCAAATTAGAGGTGAGTAATACATTGTCGATAACATGATATTGAAATTGTAGTTTACAACATAAACTTAATATATACAGTTGAAATGATGTAAATTTAGAATACTTAAAGCCCCAGTATGTAGCGTTTTACCCAGCAAACAGACTAAAATTAAAGCAGGTTTTAATTTATTTATTTATTTCAGTTTGGTTTATTTTATTGCACTGAAAAACATGTAACCTTACGGACTTGCATCTCCACAAACTGACTCTTGTTTGGCCTGGAAGAGGGCCTCCTCCTGTTTGTTTCCATGGAAATGGTTCTTTGGCTATAATGTCCAACAGTATGGCATAAAACTTATCTATCACCATGAGAATGTTCCAAAGTACAGTTTCAACTTTTGGTTTTGCTTTAACTGTATTTAGTTTTCAGATCTAGCGGTTATTTGTTTCTATTAGTTTTTTTGTTTTGTTTTGTTTTCAAGATATATGGTCAGTTTCCCTTTTCTTCATTTTGTTATTTTTATTTCAACCTAAATTATCTGTATATCTTATATGATTTTTCTTACCTAACTCAGAAATAAACAAACAAAAAATATATATATTTATTATATACAGAAAACATGTTTATGATGGATTGCCAAACTGTCATCTGATTATTGTTGTTGGTAAAATCCAAAATACATTTCAGTGATACTGAGTAAAATGAATATCTAATTTTCATCAATACTGCTCACCCCTTCTATTAGCTCTACATTGTAGCCCATATGGAACTTTTCTTACACCATCCTGACTCACCACTCTTAGCTAACATTTCTTCATGCTTGGCTGGTTATTGAGCCAGGGTAAACCATAAAGGAAATCTATCCGTGGCACCTCCTTTAGTTTTATGGCCAGTGACTAAAACATTTCAGTCCAAGAGTCCAATATGCCAGATGGCCAGTCAAGCCGTTCGATGGTGCCACTTTGGTGCCAATGTTTGGTTCTAAAAGCCTTACCAAAAATAACTTCCTCCAACCTTCCCTTGTACCATTGCTAAATAGATATGTTTAGCATAATAACCACAGTTGACATGACTTTAGAACTGTATAATTAAAGGTGCACTGCATAACATTTCTGGTGACATTGCTTGACTGAAATGTTCCAATATGGCACAAAACTTTTCTCTCCATCAAGATAATAAAGTTTAAAGGCCCTTTTATCCGATTTTTTCCATGTATTTGAGCAAAATGTGTCTTGTCCCAGTACAGATATATTGTATAAGCAGCTCTTGAGGTCAAATTAAACCAGCTGTGTACTGTGTACTAATGCATTTTATTGTCCAAGTATCAGGAAGTACACGGTTCGCCTACCACTTGTTGTTATCATTATCATGACAGCAAACTCTGTTCTCTGAAAAATGTAAAAGCGCTTATAAACTCATTGCAATGAATAATTAGGATATTTTGAACTGATAAGTTACCACTGCAATGAACGGCTTTAATGCTTTACTGCGGGACATTCAAAACAAATCAATAATATCACAAGATTAAGAAGATCACATGCATTAAACCTGATCAAATATGATGAATCATTTTTGTAATTTTGTATCTCTTCTCCATCCATTGTGCACCTGTTGTGATTGTTTAAGCACATTTCTCGTAGTACGCCTCAGAGATGGTGTGTAGACATTCAGAAGTGCTCTTATATGTTTGAACACTCATCTAGTTTACATTAAGCCGGTGTGCAGTGAGTAAAGACAGTACACAGAAGGTGTTGTAGTGTAGTATGGGCTCTACCTTTGCACAGCATTCATTTTCCCAGCACAGGGCTCACAGATCAATCAGGCAGGCCAAGTGGAGGTGATCCCTATTGTATTTATTCATGAAATTACCGTCTAGACGTGGGACTGGAGGTAGAGGCTGCAAGAGAGGAATGCTAACCAGAAGAAGAGGGTGAGGGGGAATATGTATAAATAAATAAATAAAACTAAAGAGTGTACAGTTAATAGTGCTTTACCAAATTTTTACCATCTTCAAAAACGTGAAAAACAAAACTAGTTCATTTTAAATGGTTTTTAATAGTCCAAACTTATTCCTTAGTTTCCTAACGCATGCACAGCATTCCTTTGCCGCCACATCACTGCTAACAACTACTACAGTGAACCAGCGTTACTTCCTGGTTTGCGGCTGATAATAACACTCAATAATTAAATGCAGACAGCACACAGAGGGTCTCATTTTGACCTTAAGAGCTGCTTTTACAATATATTTGCACTGGGGTAAAACATTTTTTACTTTACTTACATGAAAAAATCTGGTACAGTCCCTTTAACGGATAGTCGCCAATGGGAAAGATGTTGCAAGTTGGAAAGATGTATTGAATACTGATGAAACATTAATCAAAAATGTATTCGAAACTATTTGGAAACAATTAAAAAAAAAAAAAATCTAGTACTATTTCAAGTGCTGTTTAAAATATGACATACACAAATAGAAATAATGTTCATATTGTTAGAAAAACAATCAATAGTCAATGAATAACTGTATTTAATTCATTTCAGGCAGAAGCAGCAATATATCTATATATCAATATATCATTATCCTCCCGAGTCTGGATTTGGAACAGTCACAAAGGTTAGCACTGACTATTGATTTACAGTTTGCATATTCTTCTGTATCAGCAAGGATTTTGTTCTCCATTATGAAGATTCTACATGAACATTCTGAAACAAGAACTAGCCCCAGTAACACCGTTGGGACAAATAGAAAAAGTTTGTACCTTAGCCTTATGAACTTTTGTAGTAAAACTTTATTCATAAAACTCCAGCATATACTATACTTGTTATCCCAATTCTGCTAGCTGCACCGAAAATGCACCAAACTCATTTCTATCCACACAGTATAATTGATGTTCCTCTGTGTCTTGTTGATGAATGCTTTTTGCACATTTCTGCAATTCAAACTATTGATAAATTTCGCTCTTCTCCTAAACTATCTTTGATATATAATCCATCATAAGAACTCCCGGGCCGGCGCTAGCTAGCCCGATTGGTATCACTGAAAATATTGTGCTATTGCTAATTGAAAAGTGGCTGGCCTGAAATGACTTTATCATTAGTGTGACACGGCGACAGCCCTGTCTGAGCTCAGTAGCTAAATGCATTATGAGAAAGGAAATTAAGGGAATTGAGAGAATTTCGCTAGCTAGGAGTGAAATGACAAGCGCTAACAGCTTTTGACTGCTAATAAAATGGCTGAGAAAACTAATGTTGGCAAATGTCGCCTGTACAGGACCTCAATCGCTCTGGGTATGATTAATAGCAGGACTCAATATCAGCAAAGTTATGGAATATGTGGAAGCAATATTAAAGAACAAACAAGCATAACCTTATAGAATTTGAAAATAAACTAAAGATTGTATTTATTTATCACGCAGAGAGTGGTGTAGTGGGTTAGGTGTTTCCCAAAAATGGATGGTTGCTGGATTGATTCTCGTTCACTTTACATTTAGTACTTTTTAGCCATACATTTGTTGGCCAGTTGAAATTACATTTTTTTGCTTCTAAAGTTGTCACAAATATTATTATTTTAGTTCTCACGAGTTTACTGAGATCTGATTATTGATTAACCTAATAATCTTGACATCCATAGTTGTGAGCCTATCTTAAATTTATGAATGATGTTCATAGTAGTTTTGAGAATATTTTCAAGACAGAAACCACTCTACCAGATAATTGGTTAGATATGTGGTTTGTTTTGGGTAGTCCAACCTTTAAGCACTGTGTCCACCAATAAAATCTATGGTTGTAAGATTATGGTTGAGAAGAGTTCTCTGTACAATATAGTCTTTACATTTGCTTTAACGTCTCAGTTTCACTTATCAGTACGCTAATTGAATATCCATATGGCTATACATTGAAAGAGAAAACTCATTTCCTGACTATTAAAGGTGACTGAGATACTGTGTGGAAATGGGGCATAAAATTCAAAATAGTGTCACGCTATGATGTCGGTTGACTTTACTGTGAACTAAGATGAAGAATACACTGTGTCCTCCTGAAAGCATAATAGTCTTTGAATAGCGACTCTATGCTAATGGATAGCTGAAAAACAGAGAAAATATGGAAAATAAAATAGGACGTTTCCATTTTACTGTAAACCAAGATGGAGAATACACTGCTTCCTCCTGAAAGTGGAATCATCTTTAGATAATGATGCTACGCTAACAGCTAACACAAGAGCAGAGAAAACGTGGTAAGAAAAAAACAAGGACGAATCATTTTTGATGTAAAATAAGATGGAGAATACACTGTGTCCTCCTGAAAGCAGAACTGTCATGAGATAGTGACGCTGCGCTAATGGATAGCACAAAAAGAGAAAAAATATGGAAAAAAAAACAAAAAACGTTTTTTGCTGTAAAATGGAGAATACACTGCATTTTCCTGAAAGTGGAATTGTCTTTGGATAGTGACAAAACCAAAAAAAAAACAAGGACAATTCAATTTTACTGTAAACCAAGAAGGAGAATACACTGCAACCTCCTGAAAACATAATTTTCTCTGGATAGTGACATTATGTTAACAGATAGCACAAGAGCAGAGAAAATATGGAGAGAAAAAAAAAAAGGACAAATCCATTTTACTGTAAACCAAGATGGAGAATCTTGGTTTACAGTAGCTTCCTGAATTGTCTATGTATAGTGATACTATGCTAACAGCTAACACAAGAGCGGGGCAAACATGGGGGAAAAAAAACAAGGACGATTTTACCACAGAAGGATATATCTCAAAATAGAGTCTACTATCTGACCTCAAACTATAAATAAAATACAATTTGAATACAGAACGACGGGCACGGAGTCAGCATCCTTTTCGCACTAATAGCCCAATGTTGGAGGTTCCTACTGGGATTGCACGGTAGGTGACTGCTGAGCTGGTTCGGAGGCCCATCTGCCAGGGTTGGATCAGTGACTAGAAACAATGGAAAAGCATTTTTAAAAGTGGGTTATTTTCTGTCTGGATAGGTATAATGAGACTGTGGGTTGACGTGGTATGTCATATTGGGAATAAAGCAACTCAGCCTTTGCCATATCAGTGCTAATTTTGTGAACTAATTAAAAAAAAAAAAAAGTAAATAAAAGTGTTATTGCCATTCTCAGTAAACAAAATAAACAAAATGGGATTTGCTGATATCATTCAACATAAACATAGATTAACAAAGAATTTAAATTAGATGTTACATTTGGTTAAATGGATTTACAAAAGAGTTACCACCTGTAAATATCATGGGTTTTGGTTTGATGAAAACGTATCCTTTAAAATACATATGTTGGAATTATGAAACAGTTTGAAATCAAAATCATTTTATTACAGAAGCAATCTTGTATTCCACTGAATTATGGAAAAGAAACTGTTCAAGCAACGTTTCTTTCTGTACTGGACTGTACTGCACACATACAGCCTCTACTCTGAAACCTTTAGATACTTTCACTCAGCGCTTTGTTTCCTAACAGGTGATGAATTTAAAACCCATCACTGTTCACTCTATGAAAAAGTAAGTTGTTCATTGCATATCTGTCAAAGAGAACAACACTGTATAAAATGTATTCATAAGAGACTAATTAGTAGACTGCCTGAATATCTCACTTGTTTGTTGAACACTGATACAGTAACTTTTAACACAAGATCTCATGATTGTCTATGTCTAAAAACTGGACGCACTAGAACTGAAATGGGGGTTGGTTATTTTTCTTCCCAAATATGGAATACATTTCAAGGACATGCAAAACTGGATACACTGGTGCCACTAATGCACTTGAATAATCTGGTGATAAACATTTATAATCACACCTGCAGCTGTTTTTAATGTTTTAAATGGACCTATGTAGTTGTTTGTTTTTTTATTTGTATTGTTCTGTATTTTAAACAGGGCGCTCATGAACAGGAGAGTCTGAGTCCTCTCATTAGGCTCTCCCTGTACAAATAAAGATAAATAAATAAAATAAATACATTTAAAGGTGCTGGACTGTCCTAAAACCTAAAAAAATAGAAGTAGTTCATTTTAAATGGTTTGCAGAGGTCGTTATAGTTATTCGTCACTTGCCTTATGCATTCTGATCATTCTAATTATTCTCCAGAATAAGTATTACCATCACTGCAGACAGTACACATCCAACTTATTTTGACCCCGAGAGCTGCTTATACAAGATATCTACTGGGGTAAGACAAGGTTTGCTCAAATACATGGAAAAAAGTCAGGTACAGGCTCTTTAAAATGATAGCAATAAACAGAAGCAATACATAAATAAATATATGTGTCAGTACCAGATGTACTTGAAGCACACTGTTGAGGGAGCTGTTGAGTGGATACATATTGTGACAAAATATGGTGTGTTTCCTTAAATATAAACATAACAGTCTGCTTCAACATATGTGCTTCTTGTTAACAATATGAATCCAGGACATTGCATTCAGTTGTTAATAATGCAATAAAATAATAATGGAATGTGGAAACGAATAGTCAAATACTCAGTTCTGCTTTGACCTTTGCATTTGACCTTCCAACTATGCATAAGATTTGCTCTCAAAATCTCAAGATTTTGCCACACGGTACTTTTATGGCATGGTTTTTAGCATTGATTCAGCAAATTTTCAGGTAATCTCTATGGAGACAGTCGTGGAAACTATGCATTCAGTTAATATGTTTATAAAAAAATGTGTTGCATGCCATACTGTGAAATATAGCCAACGGAACATGGGTCAGGTTTGCGGAGATGCAAGCACAGTAAGGACGCATGTTTTTCTATGTTTTTCAGTACAATAAAAAACACCCAAAATGGAACACATGTGATTTTATTAATTTATTTTAACCTGATTTAACCCACAGTCTTTGAACGTTTACCTCATAAAGACCTAACTTTTGAAGACTTAAAATGTATTTTAATCTGCACAATGTGATACCCACCCATGGTGCCTTGATACAATTTTGAACATCGAAAAAAGACTGGTTTGGAAAATACTTAATTCATCAGCGCAGCTTAGTCAAATGCATGAAATTGTACTTTTGCATTGGATTTTAACAATACTGAATGATAAAATCCACCTTTTCCTTCCATCTGATCCTTCATTCCAGCCAGGTTAGCGCTCAGGGCCCCAGTCATTTGGAAGGCATCGCTGCTGATACAGAAATCAAATTAAGCAAAATGAAAATGAGCCTCTTACGGGGCTAATGAATGGAGAATCGCCATAGCCGCTTGTGGCTCTAGGCAAGCGCAAAGTCGTCGAGCGAAGGAAAATGGTTTTATATCCTAAAATCACAGATTAGATTTGAAAACGCTCCAATTACACAGGGCTCTTAAGGCCGCGGGAGTGAATGACCGGTGAAAATAAAAATGTGTTACTGCGCTGATTAGTTCAACCTGTGCTATGCTCTGCCATTTTGAAACGAGGCCTCCAACCGCATAGCTAGAAATGATCGAACCAATGGATTTCTTTAGCTCTGTTTTGTAAGAAAATTCACTCATTTGTCACCTTTGGAAAAGTTTTAGAAAAGGAATCCTTGATGGGGAAATGGAATGTGTCTGCAACATCTCTTTGGTGTTTTTGGTTTGAAAAGCGTATTGGTTATCTTGAATAGAAAGTCAAAAGGTTAGAATGTCTATTCACTGTTGTGTTTTCAGAGTGGTAGCAGGAACATGACCATGGTGGGTAAATTGACAGAGAAATGAACAAACCTAAAGGTCATAAGTCAAGACATACACACAAAAGCCTGTATTCTGGTCGGTTCATCTTTTTATTATTGGCCCGGTAGTTACTATACTTCAAGGTGGAAAAGGGTGTTAAAAGAAGCTACATTAGTGCAACCTTTTTCAAAAATAATATGTCTGAAATGAAATGTCATGTATTCTACAACATTACTCAGCGAAGTACTAGCTGGGGATGGGAGAATCGGTATCAAAGTATCAATATATCTATACTGACTACAAATGTGGGTATCAATACTGTTATGCAAATATTGATATTATTTAGCATATGCAAATTTTAGGGGTAGGCATCAATATTACAGATGTTAGTACCATTTCTTCATTGTTTTGTGTCAAAACACCTCCACCAGCATCTTATTGGACACATCCATCTGTGCAGGTGTCCTGTTTGTACCCTAAAACCTATTTAAACCCCGTTTTATACAGTTATTCAAATCCCTTAAGCCATGGAGTTACGCTTGTATCGAATATTGGTATCGGTATCAAAAAAACACCCCAAAAAGTACTTGGTATTCGATACCAAATCTGTGCTCCATCCCTACCAGCAGCATAATAAGGCTGTTACTGTAAACTCTGTGTAGTTCACCACATACAGTATGTTGTGTGATTGTTTTGATGAACTATTGTGTGACGTCAATGTAAAAGTGCTCAAAGTTGCATTTCAAGTTTTGACGCCTTCAGTGAGAATCTACAATGCAAATAATCATGGAAATAAAGAAGAAAGATAAATGAAAATGTGTGTCCAAACGTTTGACTGGTAGTGTATGTTATAATTTACTACTAAATACCCCTAAAAAAACATAATATGTCTTCTTCAAAGTATTTCACATTACCTTTTGGCTCTACCCGCCAACTTCTCTCTCTTTTTCTCTTTCTCCCTTGGGCCCCTACTTGAAAACAAAATGTGCACGTGCTAGACTGGCATCACACGTATCCACCTGCCCACTATTTATTACTAATTGGCCATCAGGCACTTGAGGCTTTGCCAGTGCAGATAGCAGGGTGCCAGCTAACAACTGACGACAATGTCTACTGCCTACTGCTCTCTCTCTCTCTCTCTCTCGCTTTCTCTCTCCTCTTGTCCTTTCTTTTCTCTATTCTCTCTCTTTGCTTTTCTCTCTCTCTTTTCCCTTCTTTTGTCCTCTCTTTTAATTCTCCCCATTTTCTTATCTCACTACTCTCCTCTCTTTCCCCCACTTTCTTCTGTCTCTCATTTCCTCTCTTATTTCTCCTCTCTCTCCTCTCATTCATTTCTTAATTATGCTACTCTCCCTCTCTTCTATCTATCTTGTCTCTCATTTCCTCTCTCTGTCCTTTCAAGTTGATAGTCTCTATTTTCGTGCTTAGTTCTCTCTTCCCTTTACTTTTATTTAGCTTCTCTCTTCTCTCCTCTTTCTCCCCTTCCGTCTCTTGCTCCTCTCCTCTCTTCTCTCTTTTCCTCAACCCCTCCTGTCTTTTCCCTTCTCTCTCACTTTTCCTTTCTCTCAACCACCCTTTCTCTCTCATTTCCCTAACGTCTTTTTTCTCACCTCTCTCTGTACACCTCTCTGATTCCTCCTTCTCTCTCCCTCTTTACCCCGCTCTCCATCTCCCCCTCCCTTTCTCCCTCTTCTCTCATTCCTTTGCTCCTCTCCCACTCTTTTCTCTAATATCTTTTTCTATTCTCTATATCTTTTTCTATTCTCTCCTTCCCTACCCCTTTCTCATCCCTTCCACTCTGCCCCTCCCTCTCTTTCTTCTCCCACTCCCTTTCTTTCTGTGTTTACTCACATGTATTCCGCTGTCCTCTCTGATCCCATCACAGTGTTCCCACTTCACAGTCACTGGAGACTTGGTGTAATTGGAGTAATGTGATCTGAAGGGTTGATCCTTGAGGGAGGAGGATAAAATGCCATGAAAAAGACAGCTTATGCTCACATTTTATAATTTATTTATTTATGTATTTTTTTATTTTTTATTTTTATTTTTTTAGTCCTGGGAGGTATTTCTAAATGCCTCATATTATTCAAGACAGGGAATGTTGTATTTGGGTTGTGAAAAGATATTTGCAACTGTAAAAAAGAGATATCTAGAACAAAATAAAATGACTTGCGTAGTTGGGTCGGGTCTAGGTAAAGTTATACCTATAATAAAATGTGTTTGTACAGTTTTTAAATGGCTCTACAATCACAATTAAATCCATAAGGGAATTTGTTGTCATTTGAGGTGGTTAGTTACATTTACTCAAGTACTTTTTAAAATAAAATGTTACATCTTGCAGTAGTTTTCCGACACCATGCATACACAGTATACTCTTAATGAGTACAATGTTCCCACTGTCTAGAAGTGAGAAGCTTTATTTTGTGTTTCTTGCACCACTCCTTAAGATACTAATTTTTTGTCTAATTTTTGTGTTTAGCCATTGAAAATCCCAGGTTTCAATGTTTTGTCCTTGAAATTATCTGACGTAAAATCAGATGTTATGTCCAGACAGTTGCAGTTTCTTCAAATACATTTTACTCTTGCTTTTTTTTTTTTTTCTTGAACCACTACTTTGTACTTGAGTAACATTATTCAGAAAATTTGTATATTTTCTACTGGCCACGAACTATTAGCATGCAGGGAACTAGTAAGTCTTGTTAGCATTACAATGGAGGCAAAACTCTAGCCTCTCAAAGTTGTGAAATGAATTTATTTTGAGCATGTTCATGTAACAAAAAGCATCCAACCTCAATAGGAACATGATACTTATTGTCCATAGTACACTACAAGATATCTCAAAAAGGGAATGGGAAGAAGTGTAAACTTATTAAATCTCACCCTTTTTCCTTCGATCAAACTGATAAGATCATCCAGTTTCCTTTTTTGACAATAGTTTCTCCACTATAGCTGGGGTCGCCTTGACTTACATAATGCACATTATCATTTCCAGTAACTTCAGAATTTTCATTATCTCAACAGCCTATATTATTAAACAAACATAATCAGAAAGTCGCATTTACATCTGTAACATACACGTCTATACTTTTCCACTGTTACAGCAGTTAGAAAACTCCCTCACTGTAATGTGACAGAATGTTGAGATTGTACAGGTTTTCTTTTTTTTGGGTTTTTTTTTTTAATTCCTTAAAGTTTGGACACAGCTTAAGCTCCTCATTCAGCCCATTCCAGAGCCTCACCCCACAGACCGAGTATGACTTAAAGTCTGAAGTTCCTTTAAGGTTCTACCTCACTTCTCTTTCTATAAATAAGTTTTGAATGTTTGCTGGAAGTAGATTATTTCGTGCTTTGTGCATAATAAGTACTGTTAAATATTCCACTAAAGCTGGAAATTTTAACAATTTAGACTGTACAAATAAAGTATGTGTGTGTTTGCTGAACCCTACATTATGAATAATCCTAATTGCTTGTTTTTGCAGAATAATTAAGGACGTGTATTGGTTTCATAATTGTTTCCCCACATCTCTGCACAGTAACTCAAATAGGTTAAGATCAACAAATAGTATAATTAGTGGAGAGATTTTACATCTAGCGCTTGCCATGCTTTAGACAATACTGCAACGCTACCTTCAAATGAATACATTTAATATGTTCCTTCAAGTTTATTATCTCTCCCAGGAATTTACTTGGCTGAACTCTCTCTATTTTAATCCCTTCCACTATCACATTTATTCCTGTGTTAATTGTCTTGCATCCAAGTATATCTTTCTCCTGTTGAACCGCACTTGCAATTTCCTCATTTTGGAAGTGATTGTGTCTAGTAATCTGTTGCAATCAGAACCAAAAATATTGGTATCATCATCATCAAGTAATACAAGCCTTAAAATTTTTGAAATATTACACAGTTATTGACACCTGTGGGGCAACGCAAGGAATATTCAGACATGATGAGGAATTATCATTCAACTTCACAAATCATTTAATTTCTACCCACTTGGAAACTACTCCCCTAATTCCACACAATTTTAATTTGTGTATTAAATTTCCATGATTAATGTTTTTTTTGTTTTGTTTTGTTTTGGGGTTTTTTTAGGTCAATGAATAACAAAAGGCAAATTAAATTCTGTCAACTGGACAAAAGTGTTAGAGTGAAGATACAAACGCCGTTGCGAGAGCACTTCCGGGCCCCAATCTGCTGTCCATCTCCATCTCAAAGCCACTAACCACTCCTTTGAAGACAGTGAGGTACAGATTGTAGCCAAAGAAAAGAAATGGTTTGAGAAGAGAGTTAAAGAGGCCATTTTTATTAGGAAAGACAATCCATCTTTGAAAAGGAGTGGGGGGCTTAGACATCATTTATCTCCTACTTATAACTGCATACTCCTAAATCAAAACAAGGAAAACAAAAGTGATAGCCAGTATGCTAATAGGTGTGAGAGCACCCATTAGGGGCCTGATCGATTATGCAAAATATGACTCAGGCACAGTTCACACTTGGTGTAGTTTAATAGACCTGGCCAACAAATAGAAACTGTAAATAACAGGTTTGTTAGTTTCAGTGTAGTTAGCTCCTCCCTTCAGATAGATATAAGACAGTGTCCACCAGAAATCTGACCACAACTGAAGAAGCCGTTTGGATGAGTTTGCTATGGATCATACCTGGACGACTGAGGGATTACACAATAATCCAACAGCACTGTACTGTTGTCCAAGGAATTAGTAATGTCTTAAATTGTGTCCATGCCTGTGAAGTCGATCTGTTGGCTCTAAAGCCATTCTAACAACCAGACAGTAATTTATGTTTTTCTATAAAAACATTGGTTGTTGAATAGTTTTCTCTATATTTTTTTGCAAATTGAGGCAGTATTGAAACAGGTCTATAATTTGTGAAGTAGTGTTTTTTGCTAGTTTTATATAGAGAAAGTACGAGTTTGAAATGATAAATTGCATATGCAAGATGATATGTATTGAGATTTCATTGAAAAGAGCTTATTAACTCATCACAGTGGATATTTAGGATGCTTGGAATGTGTTAGGACAGCGACGATTAACTTTGGACAACTGCAAACTGTTTAAAATGAACTCTTTCTGTTTATCAAGTTTTAAAATAGTAAAATAAAATCAGGTATAGTGCCTAATCTAGAAATACTTTTAGCAGTGTGTCTGTTGAAGTGACTATTTCATTGAGGGAATACTGTTCTGAGGTATAGTTCTGTCATTTGCTCCTATTGAATTCCAGACAGTCTAATATCCCCTTTGGACTTCTTCCATTGCTTCTGTTTATATTTGCAATAATCTTACCGCCACCTGAAAAACAAACACGTAGAAATGACTGTACACTTTGCATAGATTTGCATTATACCCTAAGGTACATTGCGTAGTTCTCATTGAAATAGGCAATGCATCAGAACTATTAGCTTCTATACCTTTGGCTTTCTTATTACGGAGGGAAATGGTAGCTAGCCGTGAGTGAGCACTATATCAAACTATATTCTTTTCTGCAGATGCCTTCAGGGAACTTAAGGAAAATGTTTTTATTTATTCCTATTTTGTACTTGGAGAAATACTGAAGAGTTGCAATGCACATTTGGATAAAGGGAACTGTGCATTCTCATTTAAGCAATTTATTTTACAACGTTTACATAATGGTTAGACAATGGTATACATTATGTCAGATGCCCTACCTTGACATAACCATCTTTATTTAACCTGACTTGAAATATATTTCTTATAAAATATGTGCATGGGGGGTGCTGTAGAAACATCTCCTTTTTCATATGGTTGCAGTGTAGCAGGTTAGGCATTAACCATGGAACAAGAGGGTTAATTGTGGGTTGTTGTGTCCTGGAGCAATACACTTAACTCTATGGCATGAGGCTTACCACTACAGCTCTTTTCATTTCAAATCTTCATTAACTTTTTATAATTGATTTTTAAATCTGAATTCTATTCCAGTCCGTTGAAAAATAAATTACTTTTATTTGAGATCTGTTCTGTCTTACAACTAACTTGGAATAGCTAAAGAAAATCTTGGATGAAGTTAAAGGACTTGCACCTGATTTTTTCCATGTATTTGAGCTAAATTTGTCCCAATACTGATATATTGTATAAGCAGCTCTAGAGGTCAAAACATGTCTGCTGCCTGCCATCTGCATCTAATTATAAAGAGTTTTATTGTTCAGTAAGAAGTGTGCATTGGCATGCTAGTTGTTGTTAACTTTACTGTCATGGCAAAACTCCCCTCTGATCTCTGAAGGTTTTGAAAAGCGCTTATAAATGCATTGGGGTGGATTAAGATGATCAAAATGCATAAGGTAAGTGAGGAATAACTTTGGACCACTGCAAACAATTTAAAATAAACTAGTTCTGTTTTTCCCATTTTTAAGACATAAAAATATGGTACGGCGCCTTCAACTTGCCTTTTCCAGTCCCCGAATTTAAAGATGGCTGTCAAGCACAATTTACAAAGCAATTAAAATCATTGTCCGCGACACAAGCATTTGATTACAAGCGTCATAATTACAGGATCATGGCATTTGTTAGAGAATATGCCCCATCACATCTGCTCCAATTTAGACATTTTAACACAGCTTGAATCTACTAAGCGACTGTTACATAAGACGCAATTCATGGCAACTTTCTACAATTTCAAACTATTACTGTAAAAAAAAAAACAACTAAATTGACTTCAAATCACTAGTTCTATTGTCGAAGCAAAACTGCAGTAATTACGGTAATGCCTGGCTCTACCGCACTATTATGTTTTTAAAAGAAAATTTCAACCAATATGGTAATTCTTATGTGTTCGAACTGACTTGCAAAAATATTCTGCTCTTAGGCAGTTCAGTGTATTATGCAATGTCTGATTGCTCAATAAAAAATAGTAATAATAATAATTGCTAAGTTTTCCATTATTGTTCAAAGCCATACAAGAAAGAATTCAAATGACAAACAAAAATCTTTCATAATTTTTACTACCTTACTTTTTTTTTTTTTTTTCTAATTGCTATAAACAAAATATCTGCAAGTACAGTACATACGTATATATCAAAAATAATAGTAAACAAAAAACCTCTGAACAAATTGAAACATTTTGACATAATAAATCAAAACAAAATAAATGATTCAAATCAAGATTTTGAATTCAAGTAATTTTAAAGAGGGGTTATTAAACTACTATGGGGTATTAATTGCTAACACATAACATATTCAGATCACAATGTTACCTTTTTAATGCTATATTAGCTGGAAAAACAAACAAACAAAAAATATTAAAATGTTTAATTAGTTTCAGTCACTATCCCTTCAAATTGCTGTCACAACACAATGAGCTGCATCTAATGAAACTACTGCACATCGCATCAGGTTTGTCAAGTTGTAGTGCATTGTTTTGTATCCTGCTTTTGTATATTTATGCAAAATGGCTGTGCGGGGTCATAGGTGATGTAGGCTTGTGGGCTGGGCAGACAGGATCGTACAGCTCACCGTAAGGAGAGAGATCGCTAGATTACTCAAACATGCATGAATGACATATAAAACCTCTTCAGGCATATTTTTGATGAGGGAACAATGTAGAATGCTCCAAAAAGTTGATTTTGCATTACACACTCTTTTCTTCTTCTTTTTTTTCAGTGTGGTGGTTCTGGATGGCTATTTAAAACACTCAGCGTAGCAAGTGCACAATTAGCAGCATTCAAATCAGAGGGTAGTGGTCTTAATGTCAACATATAATAGTAACAATGAAAGATCTGAATGAAAGGTTGAGTGCAAGTCGATTTGGAATTGAATGGCCACTTCACTGCCAAACGCTGATAAGTGGGTGTCTATAATTAGATACTTATATAAAAGAGCCGGCAGCGCTATAGCAATAAGCGAACAATGGCAAAGAGGAGAGGATAATCACCAGGGATCAAAGTTGAGTTTTTTCTATTTTTCTTTCTTACAACTTAAGACAATTTGCCTGCAGGGGGAAAACCTCCAAAAAGGAAAAAAAGAATATGTGCTTAAGTGTTGCAAATTAAATAACTTTTCTTTTTTTTTAAGCAAGTTCACATGGAGGTCTAAATTATTTGAGCCATAGCAGCTTATTGGTTGGCCTTGTCTCGCAACTTTAGCACGTGTGGATGGATAACACTGACTTGAAAACATGTGGTTGGAATGTAAAAACACAAGCTGTATTGTGACAGCAGTAGTAGTAGTACTAGTATTTGTAATAGTAGTAACAGTGGTGGAAGAAGTACTCAATTTTATTACTCCACTTAAAGTACAAACTAAAAGTACAAATACAGGAGCAAACAATTATTCAAGTAAAACTAAAAGTATGACCTTAAAGGCAAATTTGTTTATTTGTATAGCACAAAAAGTATTGAAATACCTGTTTAAAAATGTATTTAAAGAGTAAAAGTGTTGAAGTGTTATAATGTTAAGGAATTGTGCTGTAGGACAATGTAGTAGTACTAGTACAACAGTAGTATTAGTTGTAATGGTGTTGGTAGTAGTAGTAATAGCAGCAGTAACAGAACAGATTTAGTAGCCAGGGTAGTAGTAATAGTAATGGCAGTTGTGGTGGTAGTAGTGATTGCATTAGTAGTAGTCTTAGGCACATCACCCGCTGTGTCTGTTATTATCGTTGTCACAGTTAGAGTACGGTAGTACTTGTTGTACTTGCAGTAGTATTAAAGTGTAGGTCTCATTTGTTTTTAATTATTGTGACCGTTTAAAACTGCAACAGTGAGTATAGATAGTCCATAGCAGATGACTAACAAAATGAACAGTAGTGCGAGTGTCAGTCTTGATTGTCACTGTGATTACTGTTCTTTCATTGTACATGACAAGTGGCAGCAACATGAGCAGAACGGGATTAGTTAATTAACCATACATATGGGACAAATTCGATTCTATGGCAAGTCCTTTTAACTCTGTATTTTTTTTATTTGCTTTTTTATACAAGTAGAGGACATATTAAGGAAAAAAAAAACTTTTATGGCTTTAAAATGTTATAATAGTCTTACCTCATCATTAGATTACTCAAAGTTGCATTTCAGTTGATTCATACACGTGTGAGTAATCCTGTAATGTCCTGCATTCAAAGTTTGCGCGCATAGAAAATGGCCATTTTCACCTACCCCCTATCCCCTGCCACTGCTCTGTACTTACTTCTGATTGGTCAAAGAATTAAGATGCCGGGTCATACATGTAGGGTTCAAAAATGACACGTAGGTATTTTTCAACAGTAAAAACATGTAATTGAAAATCTACTGCAATTTTGAGTAAGAAGTCAAGGGACCTGTTTGTATTATCCATTTAGACCCATTTTAGATCAATATTTCAGTTTTATCATGAATAAAATGGAAAATAATGATCTCCGGATGTTATAGCCAAAACATTGCATAATATGTCTTCTTTAAACCTTGACCTCATTGGACAGGTGCTATAGAGAACCCAGTGTGTTTTGGCCCCTCCGGGTTTCTATCCCTGTGCTCTTCCGCCATCACCTCACGCCTCGTTGGGCAAACATGTTGACTCACTGTTTGGGCGCGATAACAAATGCAAGAAGAAAAAAGTAACACGTCTAAAAAAGCTTAAAATTTGTTGTTGAAAATAATTAAAAGACACTACTGTTGAATAAAAATTTGAATAAGAATGATTCAGGCTTAGTAATAATCGAATTAAGGGGTTAGGAGTTAGGGCTAAGGTATGAATTAAGTGCTTACTAAGCCTTAATAAACTATTTGTTCATTATGAAATGGGTCTTTGTTAATACTTTATTATGGCTAATTAAAGTGTAGTTATTAAAAAGCATTACCATCAAATGGTACTGTCTTTTTTTTTTTTTATTAACTGTTACAAACATGCATGTTCAGACTGACTTCAGCCTGCTCAGAGGACTAGGCTGTTTATTCACAGCTGCATCCACTTTTCCCACCCTGAAGTGATACTATGCAGGCCCAAGTACTGATTGCTGGTCGGTCGGCTGTTTCACGTTTCCTTTAAGCTTTGAGTTGGAAAAAACAAGAAAAAAAAAAACACACTGAATGTTCTTCCCCTCGCAGCATTTAGAGTGGTCTTGCTTAGAAGCACGACAACAGTATTTGCTCTGGCAAAACAAACCGGTCACCCTCTAGCTTCTGGGCAAACGCTCACACCACTAAACCACTTCACAGAGTTCTTGTATTTTACAGTTTAGCCTTTTTTGTCTGCTTTTTAAAAATGACATTTTACATATGCATCTTTGCATATTAGTAACCTTTTTGTTTTATTTTATTAATTTATTTTTAGAACCATGCCCTTGCACAAATTTAGACATATCTCTTTCACGATTAAATCCCATTAATTTTGTACCATTAATCCTATGGCCCTATTTCATTTTATTATATTCTTGCCATCTCCCTAGATTAGCAATCCCCCATTACACCCTAATTCTCATTCCTATCAACATTCATCCCATCTAGCTACATGGTAACCGCACATCTCCGCTAACAATATTACCCAATCTGTGCCCCAGTTAGCCTATTATTAGCATGCAGGCTCAATGACTTTATCAGACCATGTCCACGCTTGATTTTTAGCCAAATCTCCTGCCGCGAGTACAAGCAACGCCACGCCAGGCCTTCCAGAATGTAGATTTAGTCTTTAATTAAATGTGTCGCGTTGGTTTTGATAAGCCCAGCGGGGTGCTATGGCTATGGCTGCTAGCTATAGAAACACATTAGCACAGAGCCATTCCACACTATGTATCAGAATAAACATATAATGAGGTATGTAACAATATGTTGTTTCATAGATATAGCCTACAACCTTCAGTGTAAATAAGAGCTGTGAACGCGGTGTGGATATATATTCATTATGCTTCGTAATGTGGGTGGAATTACGCAGAGGTGGCACTTAGGAATGTTGAGATTTTTATCACGTTTGGCATAGGCAGTATAAATAGACATAGTAATTGCATGTATTTATTATTTTATTTATAGTATCCAAAGGGGTGCATGTTGTAGATTAAAATTAGCTGACGGCTATGTAGTATTCACAACTGTTAAGCAAATATCAGGCTGTTCTTACGGCAATGTCTACCTAGCTCATCATTTCAAATCCAGTGTAGTATATATGGTAGATTTGAGCTCTTATTTTCCAGGCAATGTGCTACAATGCTGCCCACTATTATGAAAAAAACCCCATAAAAGTAAGTAATAATAATTATAACTAGTTTCAATACATACAGCAATTATCTTTTAATAGAGAAGTAGTAGTAGTATCATACTGACCACTGATTATTTCCACACAATCAATGATCAGAATGCTCCACAAGTTAAAATTTATAGATTTCAAGCCCACTAAGTGTTCGTCCAATGATCTAAAGGTTGGCGGTTCAAAGAGTTGGTAGAGCGGTCAGATCCTAGTTTCCACAGGTTTATACTATTGTTGTGTCCTTGGACAAGACGCACAACTCACAAGGCCCCCAGTAACTATGTACACTGGTATATGAACATATTTAATAAGTTTCATTTTAGTTTTTCACTCTCTGATTCCCCCCTCCTTTTGCTCTTACCCCTTCAGAGCGCTAACACAATTGACATGCATTTCGCTAATGAAACTACCGCACATTGCATCAGATTTGTGAAGCTGCAGTGTGCTGTTTTATATCGTGCTTTGTATAATTATGGAAAATTGTCGTGCAGGAGCATCAGTGACATATGTTGTGGGCTGAGCTTTGGATAGGATCGTATTGCTGACCGTAAGGAGGCTTCAGGCCTAGGAGAGATCGCTAGATTACTCAAACTTGCATGGATTACATATAAAACCGCTTCAGGCATGTTTTTGATGAGGGAACAACGTTATAACATTGTAGAAAGTTCCGAAAAGTCGATTTTGCATACACCTTCTTTAAATTTCACTATTTACAATTTGTCACATAATTGATTCACTCCGCAATCCAAACCTATGCCCGTTGGTGCGCTCCTTCAGTAGTCACAGCTGTCCTGGGACAATTTGATGAAAGCGTGGCTACCAATTTCTGTCTGCGGCCTCTCCGATAAAGTTATTATAGGGACAGGCTTGGTTGCCATATATTACACTGTAAATCCATCATAAAGAACAACTGTGGCCTCACTCTTTGAATCTGCATTGTACCTTGAAAGTAACCGGGCTGCCCTCTGTGTCTCTGAATTATTGAGATCATGCATGTGATGTGTTTACTTGGCGCATGTCCATATGAATTAGTAATGCCACACCACATACACAGACTGCAAAGCCAAGCAACAGTAACACCTACAGGGCCAGGAGACGCTTTGGGAATTAACATAGTGTTGAAATATGAGAAAAAAAAAAAATCTGCTTAGATGTAACATTTATGAGTAATTATGAATCACGGTTGGATTATTGTATTGAATGCAAGTATGTGGGAAGAAGAGATGCGAAGTACAGCTATATATGGCCAAAAGCTTTTTTTTTTTTTTTTTTTATAAAGCAGCCTAGATTCCAGACGTAGTTAGTATAATATGCATGTAATATCATGATTTTCACAGATATGAATTATGAATAAGCATTGAGTGTGAGCTACGTAAGCCACACAAAACCAAAACTAATTTGCAATAAAGTTAGGAATTGACTATAGCAGGTCTAAATGAATGCAGAAAAATAGCTTGTGGAAAGAAAGTATGTGATTTGAAATGTGGACTTTGAACGTTTAATCACAATAAAAGTCATTGTTGTTTCATTCATTGCGTAAATAACTTTATAACAAAACTCTAAATAACTGATGTTTACCATATGATAACCATAGCCATCTGTATTAAAACATTGTGTATTGCAGATTATTTGATTGTTTTGTAGATGCAACACTGAACAAAGAAAATGTATACAGAATAGATTTATAATACACTTATTAGACACACATAGAGCCTTTACTTTACAATATTCATTCATTACACATGATGATAAACTACCTCCAAAGCCACAGCTGCCCTGGGGTAGACTGATGGAAGCAAGGCTGACAGTATGTGCCATCTGCCCTTTCAACCACCACTATTCAAAGTTACAAAGTGTCTTGCCAATGGACAAAAAACTTGAACGTTCATTCTTTGGGTTGGTGAGCGGAAGCTCTAACCACTGACACGCTTGACAAAATAAATGCAAAATGAGAAAAGAACAGTGAGGTTGATTTTACAGATAGATAGATACTTTATTGATCCCAAAGGAATATCAAAGGTCATTGCCTTGCACTCATATGGGATGTGGGCCAAACAACTTCTAGGGCTTGTCTGTTGAGCAGGACAAGAACAATGGCCTGTCCCCAGAGGTGCCCTTCTGTCTGGTGATAGTATTATTTATATTATTCTATTCGTTTTTTAGAGGAGAGCATAGCTGTATCTCCAATAAATATGACATAGCATACAAAACTGAAAAATTTGTATCAATCATGTATCAACATAACCAATTTCAAAGCCTTTTTACCCACTGAATTGAGAACACACAATAAAAGCAGCTCTTTATAACCAAGAATGTTTCATGAATAAAAACTATCGACCATCATTTACCCCATTTCTGAACATTATAAGACTTTGCATTCTTTTATTCAAAGCCTACCCTTGAAAGCTATTACTTCGCGGAGCTTTTATCGAAACCCACCTCGGCGTCCAATTAACGGCTCTATCTTTCTCTTCGCCATTAAAATGTGCAGAGGGGCACGTTTTTCCCCAGCGCGATTGACTGCCGCTTGTCGATAGAGTGATGGAAAGTCATGTCCACATATTCACGAGACTCGCCTATCAATAACCTCGCCGTGTTAACCCTTCAACCTTGCGTGAATCCGGTTCTCTCAGATAAGCTTTTAAAAGGCTAACGTCTCCATCACGGCTAATGAGACCCCATGTAGATACTGGATGGAAGGTCTGTACTTAGGCACTTTATGTCCTCCATTGAGTCGCGGCAATGGCGAGAGGATACCATTGGCAGTGTGGTTGTCATGTGATTCAAATGACATTATGGCTATATGGCAAAAAAGGATGCAAAGAGAGTTCAAATGTCAACTTTGTAGTGTCAATTGAGAAATGTATGTATTTATTACTTGATAGACCTAAAGTTTTGGGAATTTTCAATATTTTTCTACCTCTTAATACATTACACTTACTTCCCATTCCAAGTGTTTCAACATTCCAGCATTTTTTTCCACAAATGTAGGAAAAAAGCCTCTAAACCCATAATCAAACATTTTACCTTGTCAAATTTTCTAGTTTTATTTTTTAAATAATTCTTAAAGTGTTTTATCTTCTGTAGATTATGTGAAAAATCAACTTATTTGGATAATTTAAAGGCCAACAAAAAAGTGCATTAAAATATTGCTTATATAAAAATGTTAAGCTATAAAGCTATAGTATCTTTGAACTAGACAAGTTTACGCAGCAGCAAGTCATATCTACCCCTGAAACTGGTTATTAAAATGTTATATCTTGAAAGCCTAGATACTCTAGTCTGAATTTTATTTATTTATTTTTATTCATGTTTAATATCCTGCTATTATATCTGTAAAATATGTATAAGTTAAAGCTCCTCTTCAATGTTTCAAGCAACCGGTTATCATTGCCCTACTCTTAAGTATGATCAATATGTTTTTGTTGTAACGGTTTAGAAATAAATATGAGTTTCTCACATTAATTCCCAAACTGTGAGGACTCTTCAACTGAATACAGGCTCCATACTTACTTACTACTATAGCTCCATATAGAGCTGGGTGTCCACTGCACGATTTTGGCCAGCTGCGATGAAAGATCTCTGATCGTGGGGAAAATCTTGAGTCGTAGTTTAGCTACGACTCGAGATTTTCGTCAGTCTTTGGTCTCAGAATGACACTGGGACAAAGATCAAACAAAGACGAGCTGTGACTGATATCAAGCGTGAGTGAGCCGTCTTCTCACTGTGTCTGCGATCAATCTTTGTGTCCAACAGTAAACACAAGGGCTCCTCAGAAGAGCGCCGCCGTTTCTATTTCATTTACTCACTTTTACAAATGCGAAAACACTGCTAGCATGTAGTGCTAGCACCAACTATCTGAAATAAAAATACAGAGTGCAAATTAAACTTTGCACTGGGATGTTCATTCATGCGCTGTCCAGACACCCTCCCACGCATTTGTTCCCCGCAGCATAGCGCCACCCTCCCTTCACCCTTTCTCTGTATTGGCCCAGCATGACCCTCCTTTATAGTTTGGTTTCATCTGGATCTATAGCTACAAAAGCTGGTTCACTTGAGGCTAAAGTTTGTGACTTCTTACCCTGTCTGCAGTCCTAATACGGCGATGTTGGATTTCCTCACATTCTTGTCTGCTCTTTCTGTTATCAACTCCATTAAATTTTGTGACCATAATAATTATATTGTGCCTCTTTGGTTAGTTAGTATAGTTAGGTGCCAGTTCTATCAGAACTCTCGCTCTGCATGGAGCCAGGGAGCGGGAGACTGAAACTGTGGTGCTGGATCAGGCCCGCAGTTTGATTGACAGCTCGGGGTTGGGACAGAGCAGAGTGGAGGAGACACATGTCTCGCATTTTTGGAGCTGCTCTCTTGGCAGCAGTGGTCAGAGGAGCTTTGTATTCATTCAGAAATAGGAAGAAGGAGCCAGAGTGACTATCATGTCATTCCTTTAGACTTTCAAATTTCATTGACTTCTCAAATTATGCAACAAACTGCGTTCTGTATCACTTCAATATAGACATGGTTTTGCTTCCCAATTACGGGAAACTAACCTGTACAATTACAGAGACTTTACCACACGGAGCTTGGAGCCTGATATTCGCTCAGACAAATTTTGGTCGTAGTCACGACTGATCGTGTGCACTGATCTTATAGTTTTGTGTGTTGTTGTACGATTTAAAGTCCCCACATCTTGTAGTGTGACATCCAAAAATCTTATAAGACGAAAAAAGTTGTGCAGTGGACACCGTCATAATGCAATGTAATCTGTTGCCTGGCGTTTGACCTGTAATGGCAGACGTAGAGCGATGAGGTTTGAGCCAGTTTCCCGCACGGAGACCTGCCTTTGTAGAGGGCTCGGTTCGGGTGACTAAGTCCGAGGGCTTTGGTGTCAGACGGCATCAACGATTTAGCGCAGCGGGCAGCATGGATGACTTTGTGGCTCCCAAATCAAAAAGCTCTACAGAGAAATGTAGCCATGTGAAGTAAACAACGCGAGTAGGCAGCCGGCACACCCGAGCAGAAATCTAAAGGGAGATGGGAAAAAAAGAGCTGATGTGATTTGAAAATGGAAACGAAAAAAGGTTGAGTTGTGCTGCTCTTTGGGAGACTGCATGGGAGGAGAAGAAAATTTGAATGGATGTCAACTGTGAAACACTTTTGATTAGTGTAGTTTTTGAGCTTATACTTTCTTTTTCAGGGACCACGTACAGACGCATTTAAGTTACGAGAGAAAATGTGATTTGTACCAGATTTATGTTGGGCTAGTTTTCAGCTGGAGGGTCACATATAACTGGAATTTTGATAATTTCACCAACATTTCACATTCAATGTTTAGCTAAATGGCTACAGACTAAATAAATGCTAACATGGCAGTGTTTTAAAAATGGCTTGTGGGTGGCTGTTGAAACGTCTCAATTTGAAAAACATCTTTAAAACTTTTTTGATCAAATTCTAGCATGCTGAAAAGAAGTTTGTAAGTAGTTTTCCCATAAGCTAACTGAGCTTTCTTAATATGTCTCTCATTTCCTCTACTTTCCAAATGTGTATAGTATGGGACTTGCTCTTCTCTCCCGAAGTTACAAAGATCTTGATTGACAGGCATACTAACCAATCAGAGAAGCACATTATCTGATTGTGTCAAAACAAACATGGCAACTTGGGAGTAAAAATATGACTTGGAAACAGCATGTACTTCTTACAAAGAAATAATGCACTATACTCTGATGATTTGTGAAAGAAGTTACAAATTTCATTCTGAATGATAGAACGTCTTTTGCTATTGAGATACAAGCTACAAATAAACGGTTGTGGATTGTTAAAAATTAGGCACACTTGCTGTGTGCCTGATTGACTGCTTCTGCAAAAATTTTATAGTTTTTGTATTTATATCTAGTCAAAATATATTTCTGTGTAACACCTTATTGTTTGCATGCCTTTGTTTTATTTTATCATAGTTTGTATTTATTATTAGTATTCATTGTTTTATCTTGCACCATGTCGCCAAAGCAAGTTCCTAGTTTGTCAGTTTTGTTCACTGACAATGGCAATAAAACATATTCTGATTTGAACAAAAAAAAGGAGCATCTCGCTGCTGTTCTGCGTGTTCTGACTAGGACTGGACGATTTGTGAGAAATACCTTATTGTGATTTTTCTGACATTTGATTTGTGTTTATTCATGTTTCAATGTTCACATTTATACGAGCCCAGAAGAATTGACTAAAAGACTGAAATATGAACTTATAAAAGAACATTTCAGAACTTGTTTGTACAGATCTAAACTACAGGGTTAGCAATTTTTTATGCAGAAGAAGACAAGATATTTTGTTGTTTGTGGAGGAAATCATGGTACTTAAAAAACTGCACCATTTGCAATTTGTTAATTACATCCATTCAAATTTAATTTTGATTCAATAACACTGATTGTGTAGCCCTAGTTCTGACTCCATCTCTTATTACAATAAAATAAAGTCACACATTTAGCACAGTTCAGCATTCATTAGCTTGTCATCCATTTTCATTTCTCCACAAACCATCCATTCAAAGGTCTATCCTGGGAGACAAATGCCCACGTTTACCCTGTCCATTGTGGAAACTCTAAATAAATGCCTGGCTGGTAGTTTGGCACGCTCCCTCCATTTCTCATCCATTGCACTTATCTCCCCTCCGTTGGCTTTGCCCGGCCCCTGAGTGCTCTGTCCATCCATCTCCATAGCCGGGCGCGGTGTGGTGAGTCAGCTGTCAGCGGGCCCTCCAGCTGTGGCCCCAGCTGTAGGGGCCAGATGGGCTCGTTTCTGCCCCTAGCGCCAAGCTCGGGCCTCAGCTGTGGAGAGTGGGAGAGGGCACCCTAAACCTGGAGGACTCTGCAGCTAAATCTTGTTATGACAACCCTGTTTGAAATGTCATTCAAAACACATGCTTGGCGTGTTTCATATTGTGCAAAGTGAAGGTATAGTTATTATTAGTGAAAATATGTTTTTACACCCTCTAATTCATTTACTTTGTACATATTTAGATTAGGGCTTTAGATTAGGGAAGATTCATTGCAACTGAATTGAAATTGCAGTTTGAATGGACACAATTGGCAAATTGATGCAATTTTTGAAGTATCATAATTTTATCCAAAAACAACAAAATATAATGTCTTATTCTAACCCTGTAGTTTAGACCTGTACAAACAATGTGAACTTGAACTGAATCCTACCATTTAAACATAAATCACAATCGAATGTTTCACATATTGTTCAGCCCTAATTTATAGTCATCTTTCCAGTGACAGTGCAGATTTTTAGCTGTGCATATTTGTGGTTAGAGTTGGCAGAAAGTTTCATATTGTATAAAAGTTGCCATATGACCACCACAGTCACAGCTGCCCTGGGGTAGACTGACAGAAGCGAGGCTGCCAATCTGCTCCATCAGCCCCTCCAAGCTCCACTCACTCACTCACTCACACACACCAGATTCATATTAGGCAAGGTGGGTGAGGTGTCTTACCTATGGACACAATGGCAGTCACAATGTCTCTCATCCAAGTACTAAGCAGGCCCAACCCTGCTTAACAAGTCAGAGTTGAAACAGCAACAAAAAATATTCATCACAACATCTTTCAAATGGTAAGGCTCCTCAAAGTGAAACCTAAACCCATAAACAGCCATCCATTACATTGATATCCCATTGTACTCTTGCACAAACTTGTGAAGGTGATTTACAGGTTAACTTAAGGCCTGCAAATGAGTCTTTCTGCGTGCCATTGTGAAGGTAATAATCATGAGACGGGCTCAGAGGTTGGCGGGGAGGGTACACGCCGGCCTAAGCCATCCCCGAATAATGCTCGTTTGCAGTAATCTCCGGCACACGGGGGGAAATTTTGACAAGGATTTAGAGGACTATAAATACAATTTCTATACGCAACGAAGGCCGTGACAATAGCAACTCAAATCCTGCATCACGCAAATTGGGGCTGTGTCCCGCATCTCACTATCAGCAGCAAAAACTTAATTTTCATCAGCAAACGTATAGGGCACTCAGCACCAGCCACTGTCTTCTCACCACTAATTTAGTGTTCATATTTCATGTAATCTCTGTGTATATTGTGGACGACCTGGGCAATTGATTACATAGATATAAGACCACATGATAATATAAACGAAAGTACTATGATTTAATGTTGAAAATGACATTCTATTGTCTAAATAAAATCAATATTCTATTGTCTAAATAAAATTAAAAACCATTATCATCGTGGTATCGGAATTGGTATTGAGTATCGCATCTATTCCTTGGTATCAAAATCGAGTAACTGAGCACTGCCCAGTTCTGCTCTAAACCCTGATGTAAGGCAAGAAAAAGGGAATATATGTCACCCAAATGGACAGCAAGAAGACTCCAACATACTGTAACCGCGGCTTATTTAAGACATAATCCTCTTCTGATACTCTGTCACAAGTCCGCACTCGATAACTGTGAACGTCTATCGATTTAGACCCAAGATACGGAGTGCTTGGAGAGATTATCGCGCTAGCAACAATGGGAAATTTGCAGGAACCAGATTGGGTGGAAGAATTCTTTTTTAGGCTTATCCGCAACGAGACAGTATCTTCCAAAGCTGATAGTAAGAAGTCGTCACTAAGGCGGGTTGGCGTAAGAAGAAGGGACACCAGACATATGCTTTAATTCCAAGGCTGAGTATTGGTAACACAGTACACAGTTACATTTACTCAGTTATATTTGTTAGAGTAACTTTTAAAAGAAATGGCACTTTTCATGGTACTTTTCTAGCAGCATACTTTTTTTATACTTTTTATGTTGATCATATTAAATGATCTCCTACTTGAGTAGTACTTTTCCTAAATACTTTTTTAATCATACTTAAGTAATTTCTCAGACCTCTACTTCTACTTGAGTAATGTTTTTGAAGTACTGTTATTTTTACTACAATACAATTTTGGCCACTCTACCCAACTCTGGAATAAAAACAAAATGGCAGATG
>JACM01021911.1:0-14611 GCA_000787095.1 Periophthalmodon schlosseri
TTATTTTCTATTTGATTTTTTTTGTCTTATTATAAACAAATATAAATACTGTTCAATATGAATTTTCAGAACAGAAATAAAATTGACTTTTAGTAACTGCCATAAAAAAACTTAAAAAGTTAAATTTCTTCCTCCAAAATTAAACCATATGCTTTTACTAACAGAGGATTGGCTATAGACATTTGGATTAAAAAGAGGCAAACTTAACATTGACAGTTGGAGGTGACTGAATTGGGGCTGAAAATTTTTGGTAAAATATGTAATTGTGAATTTTCTGACAAGCATTTATGTTTTAATAATAGGATTCTGTCCAAAGTTCACATTTTAAACTAAACAGGTCCAGACGAATTGACAAAAAGACTGAAATATGAAGCTCATACAAGAATCACATGCCTTTCAGAACATATTTATAGAGGTCTAAACTACAGGGTTAGCAGTTTTTATACAGAATAAGATATTTCTATTTTTCTATTTCGAGCACATGTATCAAGGACACTTAATGCACATTTCACAATTTTTTTCTCATTTAAGCTTGAACAAGAGTGGGAAGAAGAAAACTTATTAAATCCCACCCCTATCTTCCATTAGGACATAACTTAAATGCTTTGTTTAAGCTTCCTATTCAAGATAGTATATTTTGTTGTTGAGGAAATGATGGTACTTGATAAATAGCAGCTTTTGTGATTTGCTAATTGCGTTCATTCAAATTCCAATTTAGATTGTGTTGCTATTAATCTTGCAGCTCTACACTGGATCAGGATTTTGATTAAAATTTAATTAATTGCACAACTTTAAGCCTATGGGCCAAACAAATGTTCAGTATTGCTTGGGAGGTCAATGCTGAGAAAATCGTCAGTAGTAATTTGGTAATCACTGCAAGACGATTAAAGGGCCGAATATTCAGAGCTGCAGGGCAACACCACGGCTCATAGCACTGCTGAGCTTGAGTGTTGATGTAGGTGTTTTGTGGATGTGGCTCCAAATAGCAGGCCTTTCCTCCCACAGTGAAGCCCAAGACAGCAGTGGTGCATAGGGCAAGTTATCAGAGACCAATAACAGCCTTCAAAGATTGCATAAAATAACAATTTATTCATATTTTAAAGCAATATGTAATACACTTTGATTATTTGATGTGTGAATCAGTACAAGTCAGACCTAATTACTTTATCAGTGAGACGGCAAATTAGGTTCGGAACAGCAGAAACCTTGATTTTTCTTCCATCATTTCAGAGGTCTAGTGAATAGGTTATGACACATCTCCATTTCAAAGCTCATTGACTGTGTTAAAGCCGGGACCTGTACCAACTGGATAAGAAAGTGTGGAAATAGCTCTGAAATTTAAACTTTAGTAGATTGGTCTAAAACTTTGTTAAGGTTTGAATTAGAGCTGGACATATGTCTGCGTAATCCCTCAGTCGTCAGGTATGATTCATAGAAAAAGAAAAAAATATATTCTGTCAACTGTCACTCTAAAACTTTTGTCCAGTTGACAGATTTGAATTGACCTTTTGCTTTGGACAATATGGCAAAAAAAAAAAAAAATCACAATAATTTTTTCTCATATAGATCAATGTTCATTTTTTATTTTCAAAAACACAATCAAAATTACTTTCAGTATTGATTTATTCAGCATAACCAAGTCAGACTTTTTTACTCAATTGAACTCAAAGTAGCCATTTTTCCCTCCAAAGTCTGAGCTTTGCTCCAAAGCACATGCTTTTACTGACGGGGTTTGGCTGTAGAGCTCTTTATTAAAAAACCCAAGCTGATCATTGACTATAAGACATGACTGAATCTTGAACTCCATTAAAATGTGAGCCCTACTTTAAATGTACTTGGTCAAATATCTATTCAAGGATACAATAATGAAGAATTATCATGTCTGTTTTTATTAGACTCTTGTGTATCAGACATCAAGGCCAACAGTGCTATGAAGTACCACAAACAACCATAACACGTTGAACTGGCATAACAAGGCCAAGAAAAGTAAATATCCTGAAATATGACAAATACAAATAGGCCACTGTCAGATACTGTATGCACATCTTTATATAATTTGGGCTTTAGTTGTGGATTTTAAGTTTTCCTTGTTAAAATTGTTGTTTTATTATTTGAAGAAGATAACTGGCTCTCTTTTCTCAGTGGCCAAGAAGAACTCAATAAATAGCATAACTTGTGCACCTCAGTAACAATTAAATAATATTACAAAATGTATTCTACTGCCATTAGCAACTAGGTCACAAATCTGAATCGAAACTGCTTTTGTTTTGTTTGTGAGTGTAAATGGGCACAGAGCAGAATGGATGGTCGACTGTGAGATACTAGTCAGTGAATGTTCCACATAATGCTTTTACAAAGGAATAGAGATACAGTTTTCAGACTCAGTGGTTTCTTGTTCTGTCTAGCTGTGGTAAACAAACAGCAGCAAACATTCTTGTAATTAATCTGTTGACACTACCTGCAAATTTATTTACCTTTGACACCATAATAAAGTTGAAAGTTAAACTGCATTGACTTTATAGAGACACAAGACATTTCTGCTTTGTAGACATTTCGCCTTTGTAGCTACACTCATTTTTACACATTTTAGTGCGCTCTGTGGACCCACCCCAGTGTGCACTAGATTTAGTTCTGTTTACCTTGTTCACGTACACCGGGCATCAAACATCCCAAACACGCACCGTGAGCCATGTGAGAGTCCATCAGCTGATCGCTGATTGAACTTATTTCCATGACAATGGACTTCAAGCGGACAGAGCCCCGTAAATACGCCCACACGCTTGCTTTCCCTATATGCAGTGGTCTTTTCTTTCACCTGTGTCTAAATAAACCGTGAGGACTGTACATGGAGGAGGCGTGGTGGCGGAGGAGAAAAAGCTTTTGAAACGACACACAGACAAACCCAGGTTCACCTGCGCAGACAGACGCAGGAGGAGACTGTGGCTGTTATTAAATTGATCCAAATGGCCTCGTCAGACGAATGTGTCAACTGCAGCGCCCATTCATACAAATAGATGTGATCCGAATTTGTTTTTTTGGCCAATTCCAAACACTTTTCCTGTCACCGTGGACTGTGCAGGTTGGCCCGAGGTTGGCCATGTTCACACTGCACTTGCCTCACGCCAGAATGCGAGTGGAGCCGCTCCAAGACCACCTGTTTAATGCGGCTTTTTAATGCAGGGTTTCAATGAGGTCCAGAATGTGATTGTTGGGTTCACACTGGCACCTCTCTCTGAGCGAATGCTCTTTTACGTCAACCTGACTAGTGGCAGTGTGAAAAAGACCTAAGTTTCTTGTCATGTTTACACTTAACTGTATTATATCCTAACCAACTTTTTGTTTAAATTTTTTTGGCCCATGGCTTCATTGGACAGGACCTAAGTGTGAAATGGGAGGGAAGAGTGAGGAAAGACATTAAGTAAACTACTGTGATCAAAAGGGCTGTGCAGTTAATCAAATTATGATTACTCAATCATGTGTAATTGTCAATGATATATTATTATATATTATTATATTTTTATTCAAAGCCATTCCTTTGTCAGTAAAGGCTGTGGTTTGGAGCAGAACACATTTATTTTGTGTTAAATGGCAAGGAACTAAAAGTGTCACCTTCTCTATTCCTGTCCACAGCTCAGCTATTAACGAGAAGACAAAAGAGAAAGTGGCCATAAAGAAGCTGCACAGGCCGTTCCAGTCGGAGATCTTTGCGAAGAGGGCCTACCGCGAGCTGCGACTGCTCAAACACATGAAACACGAGAATGTGAGTCATACTAACACTAGAACAGGAGCTCTAGCTTTCACCATATACCACACAAGCACTGTACATTCACGCACACAAGCCTGCAGCATGCATAGTAGTCACTCTACTCAAGTCCCTACCCTTTCTTCATTCTTACCAGGTGATAGGACTTCTAGATGTGTTCACACCTGCCACAAGCCTTGACGACTTCCAGGACTTGTAAGTAGTTACCACAGTTACAAAGAATCGCTTCGGGGACAGGGAGGAGTAAAGTTTATTAGTCGTGTGTAGTATTTATGTGCATAGGTAGCGCTGTTGTGAAAAGCCATAGTAAAAGTCTATGCTAGTGTGAACTCTGTCACACAATTGCTTTATGTCATGTTAAGATAGACAATGGATAATGGTTTTAACTGGGTTGAATAAAATTGTAGTATTGCCAATGTGTGTAGTATTCTCAATAACGGGAGTTTTTCCAATCCTGATACAGTGACAATATTGACTGTTGCAGCCCTTTTATAAGATACTTACCATCTACTATAAAGGCACTGTGTTTCATTTAAGTTATGCCAAAGCCTTTTAAAATATTATTGACTCCTCTGAAGCAGTTTGAGGAAGCTGCTGTGACCACAAACTGGTAATGAAGCACCTGCTCTTTGATAAAGGAAGTTCTACAGTTTTACCCAAATGCCAGGTTTCTGAAAACAAATGTTCTATATCATCATACTGCATTGCTGCATAGGATAGCATGATGATTTTAGTTTCTTTTTCTTTTTTTCCAATTTGTCCTTTAAATCATGATTTCATTTTAATATATCAGTTTTTTCTACTTTTAAAGATTTTCTGGTCTGGGCTCCTTTGTATAAGCTGCTATTTTTAATTGACATGGCATTATTATTATTATTATTACTTATTGGTTATAGTTTAAAAGTTGTATATTGGATTGGAAATGGATTCTTGGATCTTGATAGGCCATGTTATAATGTAATTATTCATCAAAAACATACCCGGAGTTGTGTTTTGTTTCATGCACACATGTTTGAGTAAAGCTGGTTTGTCAACATCTCTAAAGCTCAAAATGCTCTGTTCCTCCTTGTGATGACATGTAGTTGTAGTTTTCAAGTTAACAGCTACCTTTAATCTTTATTTCAGTAGCGATGGGGAATTCCACGGCTGGAATGATCCATTCTAGTGAAGGTGTATGGAGTTTAAAAACACTGTGGAGCACCTGCATTACCACATGACATCACAAGGTGGAATAGGGTGTTTTCAGTTTGAGAACAAAACTCAGCCTAAATATGCAACTCCGGGTATATTTTTAATGAGGAAACAACATTATAACAGATCAAAAATAGCGTAATAATGGCCCTTTAATCATGAAGATTAGAACAAATGCTATTGTTGAATGTGAATTTGAATGTCCATTTCCACCAATGCATCAGGTTAAAACATAATGCTCACAATTTAAATAAATATGTCTTATCCCATTATCTCCTTCAAGATTAAAATTCTGTGGCCCTATGCATTAGCTGTAAAATCTATTTTACAGATATGTTGTAAGTTTTACTGCTAACACCTCTTTAAGCCTTAGTTAAACCATTTCCTGAGAACTGCAGGCTGGTGCTTGTGCTCTGCCTCAGGAGTAAGAGCAGATAGGCCCTCTCAGCAGATCAGTGTCTCCCATAGGAAATAAAAAGAGGACATGCTTCTATGCTTTGTGCATATTCACATTCTTCAACTAATCCACTTATTCTATGGCATGTGGGTATATATGGTGACTGTTCTATATTTTTAGTTAAACATTCAGTTTCTTCAGTTTTGGGGCTCAATATTTATCGTGTGTGTATTTTTGTTGCAATAGTGGGAAGGTTTCTGCTATTTTTTATGTAATATGATAAGATTTAAGATGTAGAGGGATGAAAAAGAAAAGTAACCTCCAGGACAAACTATTGGTTAATTCTGTTATTTATTTCAGCTCAGGCCTTTTAAAATTGTTTACTTGGATAATCCTGTATTATTGTTATTGTATCATCGGCATAAAGTAGTTTCAATATTATCGTTTATCGCAGTATGTCTCTGTAGCAATATATATCGTGATTCAAAATGTGTTATCGTGACAGGCCTATGGTAGAATATAAAGGAAGAGATTATTGATAGATGTAAGGTCAGTGCAACAGAAGAAGCACAGATCAGATTTCACTGTAGTCAGATAAGGTGAAAGTATGACAAGGCTGGGAAAAGCTTCAGCTGGGAGGAGCAAAGAGGGAATAATACTATACCCACACTGGCTTTGTGGTATATTGTTTGAACACAAAGTTTACATCAGCCTTTAAGGTTACAAAATCAAAGTAAATACCAAACTGTTGCTGTATTGTTGTTTAGTTAATCATCTGTTTTTGCAGCTACCTGGTGATGCCTTACATGTTTACAGACCTATCGAAAGTACGAGGCCATCTTTCTGAAGACAAGGTCCAGTTTCTGGTCTACCAGATGCTCTGTGGACTAAGGGTAATCTGTGTCATACATACTTCATACACCAATTAAGAAGTAATAATAATTAATAAGCTGCTCCTTGTGGTATAACATGAATGCATCAAAATGGTAATGGGTATACTATTTAAACTATTTAATATTCTAAGGCTCTGTCACATTCTAAAATACTTGATTGGTCATAAATGTTAGTAAGGATTTCAGTTTGTTGATAAATTATGTGGTCTGGTGTTGTTAAAGCTTTTACAGGTTGGTGTTATGAGATTAGGGTTCTGAGTTATTCTTATTAGACTTTACAGTAGACCAGTATTTTTGCAGTCTCACTGAGTCCCATACACAGCTCAGAGTTATTATGTGTTTACACTGTAGCAGAGCCAACAGACACACTGACACAATTGATTTGTTTTCACATTGATTCACTATTTATAGTGACTCATTCACAGGCCGATTTTTGTTTTGTTCAAGAAGTTCCATGTTCATGTTTGGAATGAATGGCTTTTAGTGGGAAAATGTACTGATGATTTCTTATTCTGTCTTTGCTTTTATTTTCAGTATATTCACAAGGCTGGGATTATCCACAGGGTGAGTATAACTCTATGTTGTAAAGTTGTACAATGCTAAGTTCAAAGAGTTAAAAGAATCTTGACCCAATTTGTCCTGATTTCTGAGCCAAATGGGCCCTGCCCTGACAGGTAGGATGAGTTCACTCCTCTGATGTGGGAATGCATGTTGTGAGATGTTAGGCCACACCTCACAGCTCCAGCACATTTATAAGCAAATAGCCTTCTGTCTTACACTGCACATAGATAAGATGCACTGATTCTTTACAGAGTTTTTCTGCCCAACTGTCTACAACTGTTGTTGTGTTCATTCTTAGCTTGTCTATTCCAAGCTATATGCAGATAAATAAAAAGAGCTGAAAGAGAATGACACCAGAGGCCAAGTATAGCCCGGGCCCTGACCACAGCAGGGTCAGCTGAACTTGGCTGTAATTCATTTCTCAAGTCACACAAAGAAGACTCTACCATGAATAAAAATAAAACATAAGCTACTTTACATGGTTAAAAATGAAAATGGCTGAGTAATTTTCAGCAGTGAACTGCTGTATTTTCCAACCTTTCATGCAGCCCCTGGTCTAGGCAGGGGTCATTCAACTGAATTAATTAGAAATTGGTCAATGAAAATGCCAGTTAATTAGACTAGAAGGCCATATAATATGTTTATTCTCAAAAAAATACAAATGATACATTTAGAAATGTAGAATTTGAAATATTTACAACTCCCTGCTAAGTGGTAGTTTACTCTTAGAGGTCCTTATTCCCCTAGTTGGGAAACCCTTTTGTACAGTACATCAGTATGGGATGCTGTAGTGGTAAACTACAGTTTTAGCCATTATAATATGCTGTTGATAAAAACATAAACACGTGCATGGTCTCTTGTCTATATAGTATTCCATAACTGCTCTTTTCTAAGGCCTTGTACCAGTTGCTTCTTGTTCCTTTTCTTGTGAGCAGCCTGGAGAGAACATGTATCTGCCTCTATGAGTCAACCTTCTGCTTAAGTGTTACTTCATTGCACTGCACTAGTCATTTGTGAGCCTTATTATCACTCTCTCACCAGGCACACACTATGTCATGCTTTTTATGAATGGCTCTGAAAAACAAACTTGCTTCTAATTAATACCATGAAAGAGTTTTTATGAGTTTATTACATGTAATCTAATGAACTTACCTCACGAGTCTATATAATATATATACTCTCTTGTAGGATTTGAAACCTGGTAACCTGGCAGTAAATCAAGACTGTGAACTCAAGGTTTGTATCCGACCCTCAGATTGACAACGTGTAAATGTAAAAGTGGTGAAGCAGGAAACATGATTACACTGGATTGCTTTGTAAATTATAAATGATGTATGTAATGGACTTGTGGTAGTTGTGAGTGCTTTGACTCCAAGTCTCTATAGTGTGTTGTCTGCTATTGTGGCCCCTTGCTTCAATGTGCAATGTAAAAGTCTAAAATAAATCAACCATTCTACAAGCCCTACAAGGCAGCCCACAAAAAAACATACACTGCAATGTCACAAACCCGTTGCGATGTGCAGTGTTTTCATTAGTGGAATGCATGCTGATTGTGTTGTGTGATAGCACTCTGCAGGGAGGTTGAGGATGGAGTCAGAGCATCAAAAACAAAACTGAAACAAATTCATCATTTTAAGGTGTTGTTTTCAGTGTATATAGCATTTTCAGGTAACACAGTGATCTAAATATGCTTTGTGTTAACAAGTAATATCCCGTAGAAGTGTAATACCCCTTCTAGATATAGATATTTGATTACAGTGATTACAGTGATAGTAATATGCCATTACTCTCAGATGAATTTAAGGGCTGAATTTAGAGTAATCTTGTAATATGCACATAACAGGAATCATAATTATGCTAAAGCTTAGTAATGGTTAAGCCAGGTTCCCCATACCTCTGTCACTTCTGTTATCTTCTCATAGTCCCTACTTCTTCATCCTGTACCTGTTCTTGTATCCCTTTATATGTTATGTTATAGATTTCTAGAAATTGTTTGATTCTCAAATTCCCAAATTCTCTGCTTATCATCATGTTAAAAGCTAAAATTGCAAAAAAACCTCAAAACTATTTCTGTGAACTATATATATGTACTATATGTGCCTTCAGACAGGGGATTAGTCACCAGATATGGCAAACTATGTTACTATAGTATGGTGACTATACATTGAAATTTGGTGTAACAATAAGCACAATTTTGAATGAATTAAATTTACAGAATAGAAAAGATCTAAAAATCTACTTTTAAGTGTGCTTGTGTTTTTGGTTCAGATCCTGGACTTTGGCCTGGCTCGCAGCGCTGATGCTGAGATGACTGGATATGTGGTGACCCGGTGGTACCGAGCGCCTGAGGTCATTCTGAACTGGATGCACTACACGCAGACTGGCAAGACAATCACAACTACATGTTCCTACCTTTGTCTCACTGTCATGTCTGCTTTTCAGGAACAGGGTTTTCATAGTTTAAATATTTTCCTCTTTGCTGGCTTAATCAGATTTTGGTAGTAGAAAATTGTATTGATATTATTTAAGTCATCATATCTACTGGAATCTGTATTAAAACAGTTCTGTTTGAGTAGCAGTTATTTTACTTTCAAAATTATGATTATAGTTTCAAAGAGAACAGTTTTCTTGATAATTCTTTAAAGGTTTGTTCTAAAACATCCCAAAAAATTCCAGTGTATAGCATCCTCTGTGTCTTGTGGTGAACTTCGCTGTTGGGTGGGTTGTAGAATGACTGTGTCACTGTGTTAAATGCCTTCAGTTTGGTGGCTGTCAGTTTGACAATGAATGTATTTCCCTTTATCTGTGAGCAGCTGTCAGGCGTGGAAGCTGACTGAGCCCTGACAATCAGGGCTGGAGCTGTCACTGAACACACACCATTATGTTTTCGTTCGAAGCCCTCTTTCTTTCATTTTGGAAAACAGGCAGCACTAAGTTTACGGCAGTACAAAAACTAGGCCAATGGAAACATTCTATCAAATCTGGAAGCTATTAACCTACGTGTAGTATTTGTTTGTTTTTCATCTGAATGTGTTTCTCATTTGTTACCTCTGTGCCACCATCTGACTTATTTCACTTTGTATTTGCAAAATGGTCTTTAGCCTCTACATTAGGTCAGATTATTATTATTTTTATTTTTTTTTACCTCAAGTGCAGTTATAATTAGATCAGAGAAAATGTTTTACTCAGAATATGTGGCTCAGTCACACTGTGAATTTTCCTCTAGGTTCCACTCATGTTCTCTCTCTCTGTTTATTCTAGTGGACATCTGGTCAGTGGGCTGCATCATGGCTGAGATGATCAACGGGAAAACACTATTTAAAGGCAAAGATTGTATCCTTCTCGCGAACATTGCAGTTTATAAGTTATTTGCAAAGAAATTGATATCATATTGTCCAATGTTGCCATGTTACATTTCTTCTTTTTGTTTGATTTAAATGTATCCTACCTCACTATTATTTGTAATTGTATTGAATTAACCCATTGTTTTCTTGCTGCAGTTAACACTAATAACATGCCTTTAGCTGTCTTGGTTGTTGCTATGGTTTCATATGAGCAGTGTCCGACAGTAGTGTCACTATGGCCAATATGATGAAAATATTATTGAACTTTATTGTATCATAATATCAACTTTTTAAAGTCCTTAATAATAAACCACTAATTAGACATGGACCAGCTGACCCAAATCATGAAAGTAACTGGAGTCCCAGGACCAGAATTTATACAGAAGCTGGACACTCCTGAGGTAACCACAGTAGGCTGTATGTGTTTCATGATATGCAAATGAAAAAAAATGCACTGCATTGCTATTAACAATTCATACAAATACCTATAAATTGTCAAAAACGCAAAAGGTTAAAGCCATGTGACTTAAACCCCTGAACATGCAAAGCGTTGACAAGAGCTACAGAAGAATACTCCTGCATTTCTCTATAAGAGACAAACTATTATTGTGTGCACAGTACAGCTAAAATATATAAGTCTTATGGGACTTTCTGTAGTCTATAAAGTTGAATTATTCTGTTTTGATGTTTGTTTTCTGATTACAGGCCAGGAGTTATATGAAAAACCTTCCACCTTACCCTCGAAAAGACTTCTCTGTTTTGTTTCCCAGAGTCAGTGATAAGTGTAAGTTACATTTAGGTCACATTTCTTTTGCACGTTACTGTAAACAATGATTGTTCCTGAATTTCCAGTGAAACCAAAAATAATGTAGTAAACTAATCTAGTTCTATATTGTACTGATGGATGCCCTGGCTGGGATTTCGCGGTTGGTCAAAGGGCATGTCATCAGTTGATTTGCATAAATACTAATTTGAATAAACATTTGCCATAACCTCACACGTGGTAACAGTGTGTGCCATAGTGGGGCAATAACAGGTCTTGTTGTATAATAATTTTATAATTATAACTTTAAAATTTTCAAACCCAGAAAGACAAATTGATTTTGTATACCCTTGTGCAGGCGTAGACCTCCTTGAGAAGATGCTGGTCCTTGATGGAGATGAACGGCCCACAGCAGAACTGGCTTTAGAGCACCCGTACTTTGACAGCCTACGGGACCCAGACGACCTTCCCGAGCCTAAGCCGTATGATGACACCCATGACAACTCTACAATGTCCCTGGAGGAGTGGAAGAGTAAGTGTTTAGGCATTTTCCTTTAGTCATTATAATGAGAAAGTGTTTGTAGTGGTATATCTTATCGTAATACTTTGATGACCATTTACTCAACTAACCAATATCAGTGTGACGTAGGAATTTGCCAAAAGTTGCTTTATACCAAAATTTTGTGGGTAGGATGTTATGTCAATATTTTGGAATAATTTGTCCACAAAAGAAAAGCATTCTGTCTTAAAACTATGCTTAAAATGGCTTTAATCGCTTTCTTTTGTTGAAATTATGAAACATTATCATATTTATTGTCATTCTGTCCACAGGGTTATGTTTTAAAGAGGTGAAGAGCTTTGTGCCTTTCCCACGGAGAGACTCCAAAAGAAAAAACACTCTCACTATGTCTCCATGACCTCTTGATGTCAGATTACTACTGATTCCCAACCAATACAGACAACAGCCAATAGTGCCCTTGGAGTTCTTAACAAACACATAAGTCTTGAGTTTTTATTTTTTGTGCTGAAACATGTCGTCCATGTTTTAACTACTACCCACTTCCATTATTTATTTCTCTTTCAGAGTTGTCTCAGGATCCATTATTGTCATAACATAGTATTAAAAGCTATGGGCTACCTGTCTACCATGCACTGTGTGGTAATAGACAAAACAATTAATGGGAGTATTTTGAAGACTTTTTTTCTGCCTGGTCATATAAATATTTACTTCTAACTAAATTTTGCTTTTACTGGTTCTGTTCAGTGACAACTGACAAGCCTCAATGTAGTAGTGAATATGAGCTAAACACATTTCATTTGTAAATACTTGAAATACTGTTGAAATACACTGTGACTCTATTACATGAATGTTGCAGTTATGTGCTGTTTTACTACCATCACTACTATCACTATTCTGACACAAACTGTAATATAGGCTGTTGAGAAATAATCTATTATTTCATGCGTTAAGCGTTAATGTATTTCTGTGGGCACTATGGGCCTATTGCCTGTGGCCAGGGGAGTCGATAGGAAGGGACAAAGCTGTCTGTTGTCCCGGGCCCCAAAATTGGACCCTATTCCTCTTCATTTATATTAGAGGGGGGCCTATGTGAGGCTTCTTGCCCTGGGCCCCCAAATTTCTGTTGATGGGCCTGCTTGTGGCTAAACGTGAACATGAATTTTATCATGTGGTATTAGTGATATTGGTATTTTTAAGGTTGTTGTATCCCTGCCTTTTATCTTGTTTACCTGTGCAATTTGTTTACTATAATGATCTGTACCAAACGTTTTATGCGTGGATCAGCTTGATAAATCCCATCGGATATTTTTATTGTTGAAACTGATTTAGTAAAGTTTTTTGTTTTGTTAGGCTACAATTTTTATTTTGTAAGTGTCTGTTCATTGACTGCATGTGAGAGAGAGCCATAATAAATATAAAGGCAAAATAGTGCAGTGGCCTTTTTTTTGTTTGTTTTTTAGTGCAGTGGCCTGCGCGCGAAAATCGTGAGCTCGTGACGTCAAGGAGGCGGGTATCACTTTGGTTTGGCCTGTGGTTTGTTCACACCGTAAAGTCAGCGCACAGCGACATGCCCCGGAGCGGAGACGCGATAAAATAAAGTCAACAATGCAACAAGGAATAAGCATCCGTCCAACACAGGCTGCATTCAGAAAGTATTTGCACAAGCAAGCATTTGTGTGGTTATAAAACAAAGCAAATCCTAGGCTCTTTATTGACAGAGATTTCGTGCTTGTCTGCCATCTCCAGACTTGTAAAAGTGGGGATGGGGCTTGTCAGAATCAGAATGCCTCAATAATTTTATTATATATAATTATTATTGTTTCGAAATTACGACTCTATTTAATGTTCTTTTTTCTTAATACTTCAGACAAACAAATATATTAGAGCATATAAAATCAGACAAGTCCATAATATATTTTATTTTGAAAGAACGGTACGGAAATTTTTTGTTTTTAGCATCGCATGACGAATTAGCACCACCGCTAGCCAGTTAGCCTAAGGAGGCTAACATTTCTCCTACTTGCAAAATTTAACCGACAATAAGCGATTTTAACTCCCGATTCTACTGCACCATTTTTACTTTTATTAGATTTTTCAAACGCACTATTATCAGTCAAAATGATCCGAGGGGGAGCCAGGGGTTCTTAAAAAAAATGCGATATTTACCGGCTATTCCAACAAACTGTGGTCGCTAACGGTGGCTGATAGCTCTGGCAGCATAGCAAGTGTGAGACGGCTGGCTAAAGGAACTGTTACTGTTAAGGCTGCTTCTCCGGTGATCGACAAGTCTGCATCAGCTTTAACAGGTAAGACTGGCCTTATAAGCTTGTAACACGTTAGGCATAAAGTTTTTCTTCTGTAGTGATTCGGTTTATTTGCCTGTCAACGCTTCTAAGCAACCGCTGAAATGACAGAACCTCCCGTTTCCCTAACTTAGCTGAGTGGCTAAGTAGCTCGAATCACCAGCAGCATAGTTCAGTAAAATACGGATATGATTGTCCGCCGTTCCTTTTCTGGTCGTATTTGGTAAGTGATCGGTCTGGTTATGGGTTGTTATGGTTGTTTTGTACATGAAAAAGTGGCTTTGGACCATGTTTAAAAACTGTAAATATGGCTGACATTTTACTCTCGAAATAAGGACACGGATCTGTAAGGCTTTGCTATTGTTGAAGCTCATTGGTTGGAGCTTCACTCAGTCAACATTTGGCGATTACTGATTGGATACGGCTTGTATGTTGTGGCCAGCCCTTGTTATAGTTGCCAACTGAATGAGATAAAGTCGAGAGTTATCTACAAATGCTTTTGTTTTGAGGTTTGATGTTTTTAAATAGGAAAGTTTCAGTTTAATGTTGATTCCTGACCAAATGCCTGTATCATAATAATTTGTGTCAGTTCTATGTAGAGTGAGTGTGACTACAATCAAGTGTGAAGGAATGTTTACACCACAGCACGAGCTCTATAATCATAGGCTTGCCAGTTCCACAGTTGGAAACTTTGAACGAATTACTGAAAGATTTACCTGACACTACTAAAATGACTACCAAAATGAACAGCGGTTTTTGTATTCATTTATATGATAATCGTGGTTATTTTACAAATAAAGGTTAGATTTTGTCTTAAAATTGGAATACAGCTTTAATGATGTCTTTTGTATTTCCAGGCCAGGAGTATTGGTTGTT
>KN469632.1:9597-19647 GCA_000787095.1 Periophthalmodon schlosseri
GGAATTAACCAATCATAAACCTAAGAAAATTGATCAAGAAACATTTAGACGATAATTAAATAAAATTGCCTATATTTAGACTAATAATATAACATAGACCTACAAATCTATATAAAACCAATAAATTGCTGGGTTTCAGATGACGTCACAACATTCTAAAGGTCATTGATATATAATACAGATGAGGGCAGGTAAAATTAACATTGTTAAATGCAGCTTTTTGTTGTAATGAAACGAGCTCTAGGGTCCAGTCACTAACAGAAATGATCAAGTTCAGTATTTGTGAATTTACTTTTTAGATATTTCAACAAAAAATACAATGTGATCAAAAGGGAAAACTGGTTCTTCTTCCCCATCTCGGAGTAGGCTATGACATCATCACATTCAAGAATCTGAAAGTCACCAATAAGGTAATAACTATAATTTTTCATTTTGATGGTTTAATTTTGTGATGTAATGTACGTATTTTGTTATATATTGAAATAGAGAATATAATAGGCATAAAACCACACCAAAACCAATTTGCAGAAATCTATTGCACAAATGACTCGGCTCCCCTCTGGGCCTCATCTGCAGTGTTTCACTATGACACTGTAATTAGTTCCGATACTAATTGTGCAATCATCACCTGTTCCTCTGCACAGCTTGGTTCATTTTATTTACAAAGTATGGAATATATTAACAAACCAAATTTATATAGGGTCATGTGTTCATTAGACAAGATTACCAACACTCATTTTTCTGGAAATATGTACTTAAGCATCTGTTTGTTTTTTTTAGGAGGAAACGTCTGGGGAGGGTGTGGCCTGCCTCAGAGCTGGGATCACATGAGGATTATTCTATAGGCTCCGTGTGGTGACAGGACGCCCCGCTGAGTAAGGTTTGATCAGACATCTCTCAGAGGCAAGGATTATGTGGAGTTATTTACATGTCTGCCAGAAAAGCAGGAAAAACACCATGCTAGGCAAGGAAAGTTACAGGGGAAAAAGGGGTGTCTAAAATGTCTTAGATTAGAGTTTTATTGTGCACCACGAGCAGAACCCATACACTACTTTGTACTTAGATTTTTTTTTTATTTTAATCTTATGACAGAAAATAGGGTATTCACATTTTTTATCCAAAAAGTAAATGACATATCCAAAAGGTAAATTCATAAATGTTGAACCTGACCATTGCTAGTAGTGACTAGACCCTAGAACTCATTGTAATACAACAAAAATCTGCATTTAACTATATTATTTTAGCTGCCCCTATCTGTATTAAATATGATTGGCCTATAGACTGCTGTGATGTCATCCGAAACGCAGCAATACCTTATTTAGATCTACATGGTAAAAGTGAAAACAAGAGATTTGTACTGTCTACCTGCTCATACAGACACGCACATGCACATACATATTCAATAATACAAAAGTAAATGTCCACCATGAGTCCCCCATATTTCCTGATGACTTTCTACTACTCATGCTATAGGATCAATACAGAGGGAGGGGGGTAAAGAAGAAGAAGAAGAAAGAAGAAAGAAGAAATAGTCAATATTTGTAGAAATCTCTCTGAAGGTTGAACGTTATTGAGTGTAATTTTTGTGCAGTACTAATAGGCCTATGCATAGCACAGGTATGGCTGTCATTCTGTGCCTCTAGGCCTCTTCAACAACCAATCACAAAACACCATCACACAAACGTACCTTGTTTCAAATAGTAGAATGTGCCTTACAGTACACTCTCAGTTGGAAAGTGAAATTACTTTATAGACAACTGCAAAAATATGTTGCTTCATATTTCTCCATATACTGTGTCAAACTGCACCTGCTGCCATAATAACTTTGTATTTATTTGATTTAGCGATTGTGAAAGAGTCGAGCGCATCAATAAGCCATCAGTGAGCCATCTGTCCTATTGATACATGAGTGTTGATCTGTATTCTGCTCTGTGCATATCGACATGTCGCTCATCGATTCCTTATCATTGGTCTGAGGAGAGCCAGATGCATCATTCATCAAGACAAGTTATGGCCCAAGATTGGACATATTAGCTTGTGTAATATGTTGTGTATGAGGGCTAAGGAGCAGTTTAAAGGTCCTACATTACAAAAAATGACTCTTGTGAGCTTTAAGCCATGTTATAATGTTGTTACCTCATCAAAAACATACAGAGTTGTGTTTTGTTTCATTCACACATGTTTGTGTAACCCTTTATTATTAGTTTGCCTACATCTCCAAAGCTCAAAATGCTCTGTTCACCTGTTCATGACCTGATCACATTGTGTTTGTCCTGACATCACACCTTTTACATTTAATTCAGTAGAGATGGGTAATTCCAGGGCTGAAATCATCCAAATGATTCTAGTGAAGGTGTAAGGAGTTTAAAAACACAGTGATGCACTTTCTGTATTACCACATGACATCACAAGGTGGAACAGAGGTTGTTCAGTTTGAGAGAAGAACTCAGCCTAAATCTGCAGGATTTGTGAGTGAAACAAAACACAACTCCAGGTATGTTTGTGATGAGGAAACAACATTATAACAGAGATCAGAAAATAGTGTAATATTAGGCCTTTTAGTCTAAACTGGGGTCAAAACTAAAGTTATGTGTATATCGCCAAATCTTCTGACTTATGGCTAATAATATTTACTCTTTATATGCCTGTTCTCAAGATTTAGAACGGAATTATGTGGAAAAACAGCATAGATTTAAACAAACCATACCCTAAGAATGCACAAAAGGCAGGCTAATACAAAATAGGTAACAAGAACAAAGAATCCTCCCTGAAACCAATGTATTTAATGATTTTTTTCCCCTTCTGTTTATTTCAGACATGGGGCTTGTATTTCAACCCCAAAAAACAAAATCAGTCTGGAAGGTAGAAGAACTGCTTTGCACATGAACATGAACTTGCCGGTGAGCTGTTGTATTATGTTTGTCCAAAAGTCCTGGATTGGAGGTTTATTATTCAACAGAACTGCAATAAACCAGGCTGGGATCAATGCAAATGCTTTCTAAGGATGCCATAAATGAAAATATCTACAAGAGGTTGATAAGACAGACAAGCCCAGTTGAATGGGTTACAAAAATCATATCATTTGTGCAACTACAGTAATACAGTACAGTACAATCTGCTTGAATTTAATGTCTTAAATTAAAGAGAAATAATAACTGCAGTTACACTTGTAATATTTTGCTCATAAAACAACACTAACAACACCACACTAACATATTTAATTTCTAACCTTACAATTTTGTCCTTGTCATTTCACATTTTGTCCAGTAGGTGGAGCTTCCATCCACCAAATAGCTAAGACTCTGTTTCCATACTTCCCGAAGATAATTAGATTACCGATTTCCTCCAATTTCCTTGTTATGCTTAATACATCTTCCAATATCACATTTACTTGAAATTATGCATCATTTTTAAAACGCTGTATTAATTATTGTAATGTAATTTGTGCTAATTTCCACTCCTCTAATTAAAATTGTAAGACATTATCACACTTTCTCATGAATATTTAACTTAAGTTTGAGATGGTCCACTAATCAACTTTGGAAACACATCTGGAAAATTACTTTTGGTTTTAGGAGCAGTAAGTAAAATTAAGTTTATATTATTCTTCACACTTTTAGGATCAATTTGTAGCTATGTTGAGGAATCACAGTATATTTAGTATAACTTAATATGTTTGTTTTTATATCAGATCATGGTGGTATGGTAAATTATGAAAACGTTGGTTTTGAGTTAGAGAGACCAGATTGACATGTTTGAGTTTACTGCTGTCTGGTGTTACGCCTAGAGGAAGCCCAAAGATATTTTTTGGATGTAGTGAAAGACAGCATGAAGTTAGTTGTTTGAGGATAGGGTCAGATAGAAGGAGATGATGGCAACTCTAAAATGGAAACAGCCAACGTGAAAATAAGAAGCTAGAGATTAAATTATATGGTTATGATTGGAGTTATAAGAACTACTTATTATATTGACTCTTGTGAGCTTTTAGCTATTTTAGAATGTTGTTACCTCATAAAAACATACCTGGGGTTGTGTTTTCTTTCATTCAGACATGTTTGAGTAATCCTTTATTTTCAGTAGAAATAGGCAATTCCAGGTCTGAAATTATCCAAATGATTCTAGTGAAGGTGTATGGAGTTATAAACACAGTGGAGCAATTATCCAAAGATTCTAGTGAAGGTGTATGGAGTTATAAACACAGTGGAGCACTTCCTGCATTACCACATGAATGAGGTGGAATCGAGTGTTTTCTGTTTGAGGGAAGGACTCATCTTAAAAATGCAAAGTGTGTGTGTTAAACATGTGAATGAAACAAAACACAACTCAAAGTATGTTTGTAATGAGGAAACAACATTATAACAGAGATCAGAAAATAGTGTAATATGGGCCCTTTAAATTGTATGTTTCTGAAAGAATTATTGCTTACTGGAAAATTAGTGGCTAGATTCACGTGACACCATAACCTTCTAGAATCGCTATAGTTTAAAACTGAGCTGGAGACAGGTCAGAATTCTATGGTGGAATTTGCTGTTGAACTGTCAGATTTCAGATTTGTTGGGCTAGTTTATGGTTAATATCTCTTTAAATCTGTACTTTATTCTGCATGTACTCAAGAAAAAAATAAAGAAATAAAGGTGAGCGTGACAAAAAAAATGTTGTAAGACTAATGCTAGCTTGTAAGACTGTAATGTTATTTTAGAGGGACTTGTTTACCAGCACAAATCCGCTCACCTGTTGTAGTTCCAGCTAAATCAGTTATTTATGGTCAGATTGTGTTAAAAACAAAGTCTAACTTGAGTAACAGAACTTCAGACAGCGCAGTGCCTCCATTTAGCATCACACCCCCAGGGAATGTTGATGACAGCGACAGCGCAGGCCTCCATTTAGCATCACACCCCCAGGGAATGTTGATGACAGCAGCTGCAAAGTATCAAGGCCACTTAGACATGTTATTTTATCCACACCACAACATTTGCAATGCAGGCAAGGTTCAACAACGCTATAATCCCCTTCATATTTCCCCAACAGTCTTTATTATCTCCCCGGCGACTACATATAACTTGTTTTCCTACTTCATCCAAACCACAAACATAAGCAGAGCGCAGCCACCATTACTCACTGCCCAGCAAAGTGCCATGTCAGGCAGATATGTGCAGTCAGCGTCTTCTGCGAGATGCCATTCCTCCAGAGGATCATTCAGGACGCCCATCCCAAACCAACACAACAGTTACACTCTACCAGCCTCCATTTAGGCCAGTGCTTCTCAAACTGTGGTATGGGTATCACTGGGGGTACATGAGCTACTGAATTGTGGTATAATTAAAATATTTAGTTAATAAATAAAATAAACAACATCACCACATTCATACAAGCAAGGTGGGTGAAGTTTTTGCCTAAGAACACAACAACGACTATGCACTAGATTAGAGCCACTGCCGCTCCACTGTGGCACTTGCTTTGTCCAGCAATCTCCCATCCAAGTTCATTTTCTAATTTCTTGTGAGGTTAAAATGTGACATGTCAAATGTGACACAGCAAGTGGTTGGTATGACTAAATATAATGGACAGTAAATAAAAATAACTAGCAACACCACATTCATATGGGCAAGTTGAGTGACGTGTCTTGCCTAAGCACACAACAACAGTTTGTATGCACTTGACTAGAGCCACTGTCTCTCCACTGTGGCATTTGCTTTTCTCAGCGGTGTCCCATCCAAGTTAATTTTGTAATTTCTATGATACTATGTAAAGCTATGATACAAATGTGACATAGCAAGTGGTTGGTATAACTAAATATAAAGGAGATTAAAATAGAAATAACCAACAACACCACATTTATACAGGCATGGTGGGTGTAGTGTCTTGCCTAAGAACACAACAACAGTTTCTATGCACTTGACAAGAGCCAATTTAATTTTGTGTTATCATGTGAGTTTATGATACAAATGACAAAAGAAAAAAATGTATTCTGTCATCTGGACAAAAGTTTTATAGTGAAGACGTTTCTCCGCTCATCCAAGAGGCTTCTTTGGTTCTGGTCTTAATGCTGGTGGACAGTGCCTTATATCTGTCTGAAGGGAGGAGCTAACTACATTGAAGTTATTGTATACAGTTTTTGTTTGTTGACTAGGTCTATTGAACTACCCTAAGTGTGAACTGTGCCTAAGTCATAGTTTGCATAGTTGTTCAGGCCCCTCATGGGTGCTCTCAATCCTATTAGCATGTTGGCTATCACTATTGTTCTGTCCCTGTTCAAAGATGGATTGTCTTTACTAACAAAAATTGCCTCTTTAACTTCCCTCTCAAACCATTTATTTTCTTTGGCTAAGATCTGTACCTCACTATCTTCACAGGAGTGGTTTGTGGCTTTGAGCTGGAGATGTACAGCAGACTGTGGACCTGAGCTGCTCTCGTGACGGTGTTGGTACATTCTCTTATGGTGTGGCTGTTTTGTTTCTCTTGTGTCTTGTTATAACGCTCACTGTAGTCTTCACTATACGGACTGGAGTAGACCATATAACTTTGGTTGTGGCTCAGGGTTTTGTCCTTTGGGTGGACCCATGTCTGTCTTAAAGTGTTTGTAGGTTTGAAATTAACTGGGATTTCATAAGGTCTGAAAATCCTCTTTTGATACAAATGTGATATGGCCAGTGGTTGGTATAACTAAATATAAAGTAGGTTACATAAAAATAAGTAACAACACCACATTCATACAGGCATGGTGGCTGTCTTGCCTAAGGACACAGCAACAGTACACATTAAACTAGACCCACTGCTGCTCCACTGTGGTCTCCCATCCAAGTACTAACCAGTCCAGAGTCTGCTTAGCTTCTGAGAAAAGGCAAGATCAGGCATCCTCAAGTTTATAATTTATGTAATATAGACCTGGTAGAATATGTTTGATTTAGCATTGGCCTTTGATGTGAAAAGTTGGAGACAATTTGGAATAATTGTGCATTGCTTTTAACAATCCGCCATTATCCTGCAAGGTTAAAGAGGACTGCACAGTTTGTGGAGTGAATTTGGGGTTAAGAGCATATGTAAAAGACTGATTGAGCCTGTGATATTGGCCATTCATCACACAGGCCCCACAGACAATAGCAACCTTTCGGCGGAGGATATCGTGGGTGTTCAGTCCCACCTGGGTCCCCATTGGGCCTCGCTGCTCCATATTTCTGTGGCGTTACTAGAACACTGTGTTCCCTCTACCGCCGCGTCGCAAAATGTCTGCTATTAAAAATGGCCGGCTGCTCCGTCCGGCCTTTTTGGATGAGAAAGTTGTGTTAGTGGAGACCAAAGAGAGGCAAATACTTTGGTGGAAGTTCATGTATGTTATAGGGACAGGTACAACTTCTGTACAACCCAAGCCCTGTTCAACTAATGTACGCTTCTTTTGGAAGTGCTCTTTATCCTGATTGTATAATGCAATTTCTGAGATTGTCCAATTGGTGACCTGTTGCAAATTGTAAGATTTATTGTCCTTGTATCGTGTATCGTCTGCATTCAACCTATCCCTCAACCCGTGTCTCTGGATAACCTGTCGGGAGCAGTACATGACCACGGTGCAACGCCTTGGAACCTATCAGATCTTGAGGTAGAGTTTTGGCCATGAGTACCTTGCTGGAGCATTGGTCAGAAGTATCTTGCTGGAGGATGTGCCTATTGTGTATGTTTTTTATTGTTCGGAGAAACATGGAAACAACAGACATGGGGAGAACATGCAAACTGTATGTACAAAAAGGCTCCCAAATCTTGGACCTTCTTGCTGTGAGGTAAGTGCTACTCAGTCAAGCACACAGAATGAATCTGAACACCGAATCCACTCAATGAGGATTTTAGGAAAAATTACATCCTATACAAACCACACATGTGCATATTTTACTCTGCATTAGTGAGAGAAGCAAAGCACATTTTAGATGAGGAGAGATGATTTGTTGTCAGGACCAGAGCAATCAAAAGGAAAGTAGAGATGCACCAATACAGATACTGGTATCAAATAGCGGCATTGATACTGAAAAAGTAGCTGGATCAGGTATTGGTTCATTGATAATGATTCCGTTGATACTGGTTCCGTCAGTATCCAGGTTGGGCCTTTAATTGGATATAATAAGACTATTACAGGCTGATTTGGGGCTAGAACATCTCATAATGTTTGAATTTGTATTCATACAAAGCTGTTCAGTAGTTATTTGAAGGATAAATAACAATTACATACCACAATTGGATACATTTTGTAACAAGTTGACTGTGTTTTAAGGGAATAAATGCCATTTTTCATGCCTACACTGGTATTGATTAATATTGGGTTTGGGCAGATACTTAAAGCCAAAGTATAGATAAGGATAGGATAGATAAGGAAAAACATATAAGTGTAAAAATACATGTACATAGAACTATTTTGTACCACTTCCTAATAAGTTTGACCTTGTCTCTGGCTGCTCAGTGTCTCTCACATGCTGTGTTTTTAAGCCTTTGAGCCAAAATAAAATCAAACTATTTCCTGATAAGCACTCATTACTGTGTAATTGTCGTCTGCACCTTGGCACCAGGTGTTGGCAAAAGAGCAAAAATAACATTTAACACTACTTTTAAGCTCTTCTAATTGGGTACAATCACACCCATATTACAGATTTTTATGTCTGCACGCTTAATATACTGAAAAATATCACAACGCTTAGATGGTCCCTCGAGTCAAAATAAATAAAATAGGCAGCAGTACATCACCTGCAGATGCCATTTTATCCAATTAAACATAGATAATTCCTCCAGCTAATGCCACTGTAACACCAATGTATCCACAGAAATGCCACAGCTGACACCAGGGCTGTTTTGTGTGGTATGAAAGAGAGATTAAGACTGCAGTTGGCCACAAAATATGATGAATAAAAGCCACCTTTCTTCCTCAGGCTAATGCCACTTACAAGTTCTTTTTTATGTTTCAAAATGTTTCTTTTTTTTTGGCGGTATATACCGATAAAATTTGTGAAACCAAAGAAAGTAATAGCTTGATATTTTGACTGCACTAAAATACATTTTCTAAATACTTACTAACACTGCTGTTTTAACTGTTTCGGTAATAAAAATGATCAAATGAAAGAAAAATGTCCCATATTTGTGGTTATTTTACCTCCCCCTGCAAACCTAGTCTATCGTTTCTGTTAGAGTAATCCATCACTTGTAATCTTGAGTTGATATATTTGGTTCTCGAGAATATGGGCGGGTGAGGGTTTAATATTTAAGTCATAAAAGCACACATTTTGTCATCTATCAAAACTCCTCTTAACGACTTATATAAACTTTAAAGCGTGCCAATAGCTGTCATGCAAATACTGCCAGCCTGATGCATCACCGTCTTTCCAGTTCTATTTGAATCTGGCGTTGGAGCCTCACCCTAGAGCCACAAATAAAATGCAATAAGCAAAACTTTTAATAATCCCCTTCCTTTTCCTCTCAGGTGTTTGTGCATGGCGGAGGAATATGTCACTGTCCCCCGAGGAACTAAAAATATGAATCACACGAGTATTATTTTCTAGCTTGGGCTGGTTTTCATAAGGGCATATCAACCAGAACAGGAGTGTATGGAGAGGCAGTGCAAAGTGGATTAAATGTGGGTTTTGATGGATACATGCAAATATTGATGGAATTAGTGGTAGGGGTGGAAGAAGACAAAATCTGAACAGTTTAAAATGGAAGAAGTATTCTGGAAAAGTATTACTGGTGTCATTGTATTAGTGGATTGTGCGCAGTGCACAGAAGAAAGTTGATTTAAAAGGCCTATTATGCGTATACTGCTTCTGTGTTTCTAATACTGTGCAAAGAGAGGTCAAGGGCACACTACAAGCAAATACTTCTGTCTGTGCTTTATAATTACTGCATGCAGTACAATATCCAATAGTACTTCTAATACTGTTATTCATTGCTCCAATACATTTTTGTTAAAATTTTAATTTGCACTGACTTTGCCACATAAACTATTGACTATTCTAAAATGTGCAATGTATGTTTTAAAAAACGTGCAATTTAATCTCCCCCCCCCCCCCCCAACGAACA
>KN469632.1:19688-33397 GCA_000787095.1 Periophthalmodon schlosseri
GATTAAATTAAAGACATAATAAAGTTTATACCTCTGAGGAGGAATAGAGAATTACATAGCGTATCTGACATGTCCTATCATACCAGCAGGGGGAGCAGCAGGCGGCATTTGGCAGAGTGCTCTGACCACAGGAATTAGTTTTTTGTTTTTTTTTGTTTTTTTTCACACAGTACAAGCCGGTGCTCAGGCTTTATTAGAATAGACAAGTGAAACATCTGCTGGAGAATTTGCGGTCTGTCTTAAAATCGATGCAAATCAATAAAAGAGAGACTCAAAAGTGGCTCTTTGTACCCAAACGCAACTGCTAACTTAAGTGAAAGTGTAGAGAATGCTTTTTGTGAGCATGTAGCTTATTTCAAGAAAGTATAGTTCTATTAGAGTATCCACGATATGCAAAATAAGCAAGCAAAAATAAATATACATTCTTGAATACTTAGGCAAATGTGTAGATCTATAGATTATAGTAGAGCCTATAACAAAGTTCCTATAAGAACTATATAGCTTGAATCAATGTATACTTTTGCATAATTATTTTTTTTGATATGAAATTATAAATAAACAACTAGTGCACAATTCAAATAGTAATATTTGGATGCGTATTCTCAAAATGTAGACTATGGACTATTGATTGAGCGATGTATAATGTTAATGGCAATAATGAAATATGCAAAATATATTGAAATTTCAATTTAATTTGATTGTAATTAACTTTTTATTTTTATTTGAATGGGGGTGTCTGTTTGACCTATTGTTAAAAAAGTAGCCCATTAAAAGCTGTTGTTAATTGGGTTAAATGATGAAGTGTAATAGAAAGTATAGGCTTGTGTGGCATCATGTAGCCTATTTGAATTCCTTCCTCTTACAATAGACGCGCTAAAAGGAGGCTTGGCTAATTTCCCTGAACTCCGCTAATCTACACATCATCTCCTTCCCTTTTTCCAGACGCTATCGATCAACCCTCGGCTTTACGTCAGTATTGATAACTTTGCCAAAGGAAAATCAAGTGCAATTGTCCAGTTAATGTGGTGGACGGCGCACGGATACTGTCGCTCGTCTATCCTACTTTTTGGGGCAGCATGCGCACTTTCCCCCCTTTTTAAACATCTTTTACTTTTTTGGTCTTCCTTACGCGTAAAAACATGCCGGCAGACTTGTCAAACATATCTGTGGACTTTGTGTTAAGAAGAAGTCGCTACTTTTTTCTGAAGTAGGACCTGGTTAAACAAGGGGGAATCCAGCCCACATATTTATTGCAGCCGCTGAAAAAAATCTCCTCAATATCCCCCAAGATGGCCGCCGATGTAGGATCGATGTTTCAATATTGGAAGAAATTTGATCTACGGCGGCTTCAGGTTAGTGCTATTCTCACCTCTTTCGGTCGGATTGTGAAGCGGTATGTCTGCTTATTGCGTTGGGCTGCGTGTTAAGCTGTTTTGGTGGGTTTGGAGCGAAAGATAGCGGTGTTTGCATTGATAGTTATTAGAAATTGATCTCTGTTCTGGCTTTGTTCAGTTCACTCATTGATCAGCGGTGGAGCGACCGTAGAGCTGCACAGCCCCACGCCGATCTGGCATCAGCACCGCGGACAGCACTGCTCCCTAACCGAGCCTTCACAACATTTTACCCGCTTTTTACACTTTATTCACCCCGACAAGCACCGCTGTTACACGCTAGGGAAACTTTTAATGCCGTGCTCGTGGACGTAAGCTGTAACTTTTTCGCCGACTGTATGTTTTTTCATGCGGTTTCCGCGTTGACGAGATCTCATTCGCTGCATTTTTCCGTGCGTAAAAACAATGTTATTTTGAAATAAGTTTGATTTACGACCAGGAAAGTTTATCTGGCGTGCGTCAATGTTTGTCTTAAGGGGGTGCTTTAAACATTCTCATATTTTGAAGCGGAGCATGGACTATTGACGCGATTATGCACAGTTTTGAATGTGTGCATTTGAACGCCGAGGCTACGGACTGGTGTCACGGGCGCATTATGTCTGCTCTTAAGTGAAAGCGTGGAGGCTACGGCAGGTGAGCTGTTTTGTTTGTATGGCTGCCCTTACCGTGTAACACATTAGCTTTTAAATGTCAAGTCAGCTTAACCACCACCAAGGCTCAAAGTTGGCTTTATAAACCACAGACGCTGACAGGTTATAATGGCGTGTACTCCTGGTTCAAATAAATGTTGCAATAAAAGGCTAAAACGCTGCTCCCATCCAGTGTCCACCGCTACCGCCGAGTACCCCCCTCCGCCTCTGCTCTATCCTCAAGCCGCATAAGGGCTGCTGCTACACGGCCGGTCAGAGAGAAGGGGAAGGGGGGGCTGTGTGTGTGTAATTGTATTCCCCGCTAATGTTTGTAAATCAGGCTGGGCTGGCGCAAGGGCACCGTCTCTGCCGCTTGATTGATGTTCTGTAACATAAGAAATGACAGGAGCATGGCAGTCCGGGTCCCGCGCACTGGAAAAGCCTGGCGAGGAGCAGAAATCAGATCTGGTGGCTGCATGTGGCGCTGTGCTCTCTCGCGTGTCTTGCACTGGTCGTATATGGTGTCGTTTGGTCCATGCAGCCGCCGGACCCTGTCTGCTGCGCTGCTCCGGGCTGGGTCCATCCACAATATAAGGCTATTGTTGTTCCATTTTGGATAGGGGAAGATAGTGGAGTGTGTATGTTTCTGTTTTTGGTATGATGTGCGCTTTCAAGGTTTTCTTTACGGAGCAGTGAGCTAAACCTGAACTGCCCCTCAAGGATGATGCCCAAGCCATTATCCTGTGTCAGGGGTGGTGATGTAAGGGGCTTATAATAAAAATGGTTAGCGGGTAGTCAGTGGCCACCATAACGCACGTACACTACAACTCCACTGTAGGGAAATCAGACATTGTGCCATAAATTAGGCTATAACTTATTCTTGTATTCCCCGGAACATATGTAAATTAGGTTTGAACATTGATAAAGCAGATCAATATAACTAACCACTTAGCTACTAAAGAGGAAACATAAGCTACAGTAAAAACAAAAATATAGGCTTTGAAAATATGTTTTATAGTTTAGTCTTGTTTTGTTTACCACATTACTGATTAACTGAAATTAGTATGCTTATTATGTGTTTGATAACTTAAAAAAATGCAAAACATACTCCCTTTTCTGAAAACAAGTAAAAGCCATTTCACATCTTGTTATATTCCTATTTTAAAACTTCATTGACAGTTTCATGCTCTGTTGCCTTTTCAATCTCGCCTCGTCAAAAAGTGCACCTCCTCAAAACTCTGCCTTATATGCCAAAGTCTAAAAGTAGCAATGATGAGCTTAAGTCAAGAAAAATGTTTAGTGATAACAAAACATAGCACTTTGTATTTTAAAATGCAGCCTATATTTGAAATTAGTTGATATTGAAATCATTTATGCCTTGCAAATACAACCACACATAAGGCATTAATTATACGCAACAACAGCAACATTGAAATATGAAATCTATACGCCCCTTAGCGCACTAATGTAAACGATTTGCCACTGTCTTTTGAGTTATCATTTGTAATAGATGATACAAAAATGCCTTAGTATTAATATTCAGAATACCAACAATTATACGCAGAAAGACAAATCTTGTGGTGTCTACATTTCTAGGTTTCAAATGACTACAGAAGATATTCCATAGTCCTAAAGATACGGGTGCAGGTAGAGCAGTGGTTCCCTACCCTTTTCAGTTGCGACAGCCATTATAACAGTTGTTGGCATTCGTGACCCCGTAAACACTACTTAAAGTAGGCTGCCCGCAAAATGATAAAGTAGCTTTATGTCTTACGTTTGGTTTTATTTTCAGGACATAGATCTAACCCTAGATAAATTAATTTAGTAGTCCATCAGATAGGAAATAAATAGACGATTGCATACATTTAAAATTTTTCACCGTATCATCTCAGGACCCTCTGAAATCATTTCGCAACCCCCATGTTGAGAACCACTGCTGTAGCGATATGGGTGCAGGTAAAAAACTGATTGCTTCTGTGCAGAATTTCTAGTGTTTGATGTGCATAATGTGACATGCTGCTATTGTGAAAGTTTAGGTTCAACGTTTTTCATGAACTATACGCTCAATATTATTTATGTATGCTTGTACGTTTGGTATCACAACAGTATCCGAAACAGTTCCTCATCCCCGTGGTTGTCTCGTTAAGGAGAGAGTACTTCTTGACACTCTTCTTTGCGATCATTTTCAATCAAAAGTGCACGGCAGGCTGCATGGGGTAACGATTTTTTGACATGTGACACTAATATGTTCCAACACTCAGCCACTTGTGAAATGTTGGCTGTTGAAAGCGGAGATTTCATTTCTATACTATAACAACTCAAGAGTAGAGTTGATAATGTTCTTGTTTCTCAATATTATTAACGGATATAGTCTAGCATTAAATGAGGGGAATTCAAATAAGTTAAAAAAGTATTTAAGACCTGGTTGAAGTACAATGTTCCACCTGTAGACAAGCAAATGACACCAGCAAGCCACATTACTGGTCAGATCTATGGAGAGGCGGCCTCGCTTACATCAAGAATTTTATTGTTTTTCACTGAGCAATAAAAATACCTGTAAAACTTTAAGTACAATTTTGTTATGTTCATCTTCAAAATCAATGTTAAATTGACCTAACTTTAAAAAAAAACAAACATTTTTTCGATACAGATTCTGTTATTCTTCCAGTAACTTCATTACAACATTAATCTTATATACTTTACACTGACACAGTTCATGCCTGGTTGAGATTGAGAACTTCAGTCAGACCAGTCAGGGCTGTATTTCCTTGGTATCACCTCAAAGCATGTAGTTTTTGTCCGTGTTACAGGATGAATAATTCTCCACACCTCGGGACAGCCTGGTTTGGGAGGGGGGGCAGAGAGCGCGCGGCGTGGAGCGGGAGACTGACCTTGGCTCCTGCTGGCTTCAGGTCGCCCGCCCGTTGCCGTGGTAATCATTCACTCGGGCCAGATGGCATTTCCGTGGGCGAGCTGCGAAAGGACGGGTCACGGTGTGTCCTGCCAGGCCCAAAAACAACTCAGGGGCCAATGTACCTGCCATACAGAGAGAGAAAGAGAGAGAGAGTGAGAGAGAGAAGGAGAGGGGGGAGGGGGGGTAAAGGGAGAGAGAGGGAGAGAGAGAAAGAGAGGGGGAGAGAGAGAGAGGAAGTGAGAGAAATGGAGAGAAACAGATAAAAGAGAGGAGAAGACTGAAAGAGAGAGGGAGAGAGAGCAGCAGAGAGAGAAAGGTGTGGTTGAATTAGGCTAATATTGTCAGCTGAAAATTACACACTGTTAATTTATCACACTTTCTTCTTTTACCTTAACATGCCCTTTAAGACTGCACAAAAGGGAATTATAAAGATAGCATCAAAGCAGGCAACTTTTTATGTTGTACTTTGGGGAACTTTGGTTAGGGAAAAGGAAGCTTTAAACAACTCGACTAGTGGTTTCTGATTGGATAAAATGTAAAAATATTGTCAATTCTTTGTATCAGAGCTGGAGAATTATTCAAATTTTATATTGAAATTTAGATTTGTCAATCCTCTGTCAGTAAAAGCATGTGGTTTAGAGCAGAGTTCAGACTTTGAAGGAAGAAATTTGACAAGTTTTGTGTTAAAATACAATATAGTTTATAATGAGGAAATAAAGTTTGAAAGTCACTTTTATGTGTTTTTAATAAGACAAAATGGAAATCGAATAGAAAACTGCGATCAATCAATATGAGCGATTCATTGTTTTTCTCATATTGCTCAGCCAAAATTGTAATAAAAGGAAAAGATTATGCAAACAGCTTGTTGAAAGGTGGCCACACTAACCACTCTGCAACCAGCACCCTTTCAATATACCCTACTGCTTTTGATTCCCATTAATTACATCTTGGTTTCTTTTAACTCGTCTTGCAAAAGTCCCCAAAACAGACTTATCAAAGACGCTTTTTCAAACACTTCTTTACCAAACTTTGAGCTTCTTGTTTTCACCAGCTAACTCCTCTCCCTCTGTTGTGTTGTTCAGATGTCGCAATGCTGGGCTCATAGAGCGAAATCGCGCTTTATTTGTCGCCTTGTTTCCGCGCGTTGCCTCGGTCGTGGCGGCGGGCCTTTTCAGATCAGGAACAAAAGCTAGTGATTGTACTACATTTAGCATGACTCAGTTGCTCGGGTGTCAGCTCTAATCCACACAGCATTGCCAAACAGTGAAATTGCTTTGCTTCAGCCTGTGAGCCTGGCTGCCTTCTCTCTGCCAGCCCGGGCCCGTGCCAGTTTCGCTCACCCACACACACACGTACGACGAGCTCGCGATGTCAAATTGGCTGTGAAAATTGGTCCGTGTCTCGGCGTTTCATTCATGCTTTCACATATTTGTTTGCTGATATTGGTAATGTGGCACGGCTCTGAATAATCGCATTGTGACATGAATGAGGCTGTCTGTGTGCTGTTTTTGCCATAAGGATTCAATGCTTTGAGATACTAAACACAACCTAAAGTTGAGATGTGAGGCTTATGTTTACAAACCAGCTTTTCTCATTCTCTAGTGCAGGTACAATAGTGTTAATGCTATACTTACAATAAAGGGTTAGAGTGTTTTTCCAGAAACCCAAAGGTTGGCCGTTGGATGCCAACTCCGACCAGTGCATGCTGTTCCATCCTTGGGCAAGACATGTCGAGCACCTTGCCTATGTATGTGATGTGTGCGTGAGTGATTTGTTGTAGTCAGGCTGGTGCAGACTTGTTTTGTCAGTCTGTCTCTGGGCTGTTGTGACTTTATCCAAATGATCAAGTTTTAAAGGTGCACTATTTAACTTATCTGGTGCAAGTCCTCCACTTGCTTGTCTCTGTGGGGCTGTTTTTGCTTTGCCTGAAATGTTCCACTGTATGGCATTTAAGTCGTCCATCTTGCAGTGTACCTTGCATGCATCCCTACTGTGAGTGAGGTTGCCTCTCTAAAGATCCTGTAACTTGGCAAGGAGACAGATAAGTGATATATCAACCATTTTGTGGAACATTCCAGGCAAAGCAATAACATCTCCATGGAAACAATTAAATAGATAATCTGTCTTGTTTATGTTCATTAGATTTGTATTGTAAGCCTTGATGAATAATGTGTAAGAAAAAAATAAAATTGTGATTGATTGAATGAGAAAAAGTGATACATTTTTTGCCATATCGTCCAGTCTTAAATTCTAAACCCAGAACTGTTTCCAATCAAGATGAACATACTTAATTCAGTCCTTATAACTCATGAAATAAGAGAGAGGAGTAGTGGAACCGACATGAGGACAAAGCTGTTTAACCTGGGTGCGTAGCTTTAGTGGTAGAGACTTCAAAGCGGTGGTGGTGGTGCTAGAGTGACAAATGCGTGTGCGAGGAAGAGCCAGCCCGTCAGTAATGTCAGCTTAATCACTTTGACCTTCCCTCAAGTAGATTTCCATACCTATCCAATCATTTAGCTCAGCCTCCATGTTTGCACGAGGCTCTATGTAATGTATGTGTGTGCGTCTTTGATAAGGCCATGTCTGATGATGTTACTGTCTACAGCAATTTCAGACTAGTGCTGTGATGATACCACGAAAAAGGGTTGGTTCAGGGAAATAGTTCAAGTTCAATGTTTTGCAGAAGAAAGCTCTTGTCAATAGGCCTGTCATGATAACAAATTTTGCAATGTATTGCTTAAGAAAATGTAGATAATATTGAAACTAATGTATGCCAGTGACACAATAACCCTAAAGCAGGATTAGCCTACACTGTTAAAAACATGAGCTGCGAACTTCAGTAGTTAATTTGTATTTTAGGCTAGATGATATGGAGATAAATATCGAAGTGTGATCTCAACCCTGTGACAATCTGCTATTGTGGTAAATCACCATAACATGATTCCCTCATGTTTTGTTTAATGCAGCTCTATGGTCAAAAACTTGTCCCCACCCACTTTTCCTGTTGGTCAGCTTCTGTCATGCTCTGAGTCAGTGACAGGTGGATACAACCAATCACAGTGAAGAGTAAACTTTCAGAAACAGCAGAAAGTTCTTAAAGACTGTATAAAACATACTAAGAAAACATGAATCGTGATAAAAATTGAAAGAAAATTGTGATTTTTTTTTTTTTTTAATAAAACATATAAGAAAACATGAATCGTGATAAAAATTGAAAGAAAATTGTGATTTTTTTTTTTTTTTAATATATCGCCCACCCCATTTGTATCTATAATCAGGCATAGAAGTTATTTATTCAACCCACTAAAGCTCAAATTGTCATAGTACAGAAAACAAAATGTACCCACTAGTACAATACAATATTTACTCTTAATAAGTATTGACCCCCAAAAATGATTGTTTCATCTGTCATTTAGCGAACGGTAAGTTGATATAGCAATTGTCGTGACAGGCCTACATACTCTGGAATCCAGCTTTTTGAATTACATGTTTTGTTTTGTCATGTAGAAACATCTCCTTTGTCTTCAAACTGTTCGGATAATAAAGACGTAAAAGAGGACAAGATAGCAGACACTGGGCTGGTGGTACTTTTCTTGTATGAAAAATTGGTGGTGATGCATTCACATTACAACAGTCATTGTGAAACCACTTTTTATTGAAATGATTTTATGTATACTAGATTCTGATCATTTAAGGTTGGTATGAGATGCTGTGAGCCAATAAGCAGTATTTTGGGGCTTATTATCTTGATTAACCATATTCCACAATTACGTTTTGTCTTGATTTTCTGGTGTGAGTGTTTGTTCGCTAATCACGAGCCCAAATTTTTCATTACCTGATACAACTGAGAACATATAACAGAAGCTGGGTGAAAATGTCGGCACTAAATATTTGAAATCTGTAATTATTCTCAATGACTGTTCTTTTATTGCCTGAAAAGCTGCTTTTTTGGGTTCCTAACTTGTTATATGTTGCTCTTTACATCTGGCATGCATTGTACAGTACCCCCTGTTAATGACTTTTGGCAGTTACAGTATTGGTTACTGCAAACACCTGCAGTTGTATATAGTATAATAATATAATAGTAGAGTTGTTGCCAAAAACAGATTTCAGTATTTATAGAAATCAAACTGTATTTCTGCTTAAAATCACTAAATCTGATTTTAATTGCACAGTACAACAGGTACTTCACTTTGTTACTGTTTTCTTGTGTTCCTATATTGGTCTTGTTAATACATGTACTATACTGTTTTGTGAGTCAATGTTGCACTTCCACTTCATCTGCAGAAGAACTCCAGGGCAAAGGTAAGTGCAAATATACTGTAGCAATGCCAGTTTTCTTCTAGCATGAATCAACCTTTTAAATAATAAGATCAAATGATGGTATTTCTTTGAATTTGTCTGTTTAAAATCCAGATATCCATTGCTTAAGCTGAAACCCCCACTTGACCCTCCCCCTGCTCCCTTTGGTATATGACATAGCCCCATAGAAGAACACTCCAGATTTTTCATACCTTCCCACCGCATATTCCCGCGCCCCTAGGCTGGTGCAATTGCTTTTGTAGGAGTAAATAACAGCTTTAACAAAACTTCAGGGACACATTAGTGCGCTGGAGGAGGGCTGCCTGGTTTTGCGGTGGGGGCGTGGGGTGCTTGGTTGCCCCCTCTCAGCCAGCGGTGTCCAGTGGGGAGAGCTAATGGCTTTGGGGCTTGGATATAAAGATACGCACTGCAAAAAAGAAATATTATCTACTTGAGTTACTCACTTGAATTAAAAGTCCTGATTTGAGTTGTTTTAAGAGCTACTTTTTAGATTGGTCTTAAGGTATTTGTTAAGTCCCACTTATTTACTGTTAGCGGGCTTGCATCTCCACAAACCTGACCCTGGCCTCCTCCTGCTAGTTGCCATGCATGGAAATGTTGTTCCTTTGGCTATAATATAAACTTAACTATCTCCATGGAGAAAGTTATGAAAATTTGTCTTAAAAAACAAAATGAAAAAATGGCTTACAGTTTTGTGTCAAATCAGAAAATGCAACAAAAAGGGGTCTGACGCCTGCAAATAAATCTTGAAAATGTAAAAATGTTAAAAAAATGTTACAATCAAAATGACATAACCCAAGATATATATTTTGAGTTCCCCCATTGAAGCTGCTGGATATGAGTGTTTTTTACAGTCCTCCCCAGTGCTTCCTCAGTGAGTCTGTATTGAGCAGTGTGCCTCTACATTGGCCTTGGCTTTATTTGTTTTGACTGTCTTGATGCCGCCGCAGACGTATATCGAGCTCTGGTCCTTTCTTGTTCATTTTAGCAGCTTTACAATGAATCCCCGCGCCCTCGCTCTGCATCGGCCAAACCATTATGTCTCAGCTGTCTGTGGCAGTCCTTCACACACTGTTTTTCCATTCCTCTCCCATCTATATTGTGCCTGAAGACACAGAGAGCTAGATCACATAATGCTGTTAAATAGAACAGTATTTGTAACAGGGAGGCTTCTTTATCCAGTCTTGCGGCTGTAATTGGAGAATACATTTTGTTGTGTTTGAGTATGTGATTTCCATTATGTGCAATGATTTGGATAAGGTATTACTCCAGATGCCCTTCCTGGTAACACATTTTTTATTTATCTATGCTTGTTACTTGAGCCCAGTTACAGCAAATACAAACCTGCACTAAACAATTTTTCTGGTGGAAGGTCGGTCACCGGTTTGTCTTCAGGGAGATTATTTTGCTTGTGCCTTTCAATGTTGCCTAGTATAGCATTAAACTTATCTCAATTGAGATGGTGTGAAGTTAAATCTGTGAAGAGGTGACCCAACTCACAATAATAATTCATGTACTTCAAGGCAATAAAAAAACCTGCAATTTTGTAATGCCATATTGTGTAACCACAGACTGTATATGTAAATGGACATAGCCAACATGCTAGCCACCACGATCCAAATAGGAAGTGAGCATGGGCGTGCTTCTGGCTCCATCGACTCAGGCTGAAATTTACTTTCTATTGAAAAACTGTTGCCCCTCTCTCTGTAATGGTGCATTCACACCATGGCGTCAAAAACGCATTGGACGCCTCTAGTTGGACGCCTTTGCATTTGAGGACAAATGCCGTGGATGCGTGTCATGGACACCGTGGACAAAGGAGAAAAATACTTGACACACTCCAGGGTGTCCGTTGTGGTCTGTAAGTGCCTTGGGATGTTTTGTTTTCCCTGTGTCTTTGTGAACGATGCAGACCAGGTTGAGAGTGCGGCTTTAGTGTATTTATTACATAAAACCCATCAATGGAGGCGATCGGCTCGGCGGCAGCGTGTCTGTGTCCGTGACTTGCCTTTATGCTAGCCGGTGCACCTGGTGTATTTAAGTTGCCGCTAGTTTGTGGCTGATGTCTTTCAGCTTTTTTCCAGATAATGACGTCACTAATTCACTGTAGCGTAGTCTCTGATTGGCTTACGCTGCGCGTCAAACGCCAAAAGTTCAGCTTTGTCAACTCTGGTGTCGGATGCTTTGGAAGCGCGAACAGAGCATCCAAAGCGTCCGACGCCTGCACGCTCAAGATGCGCCGTGTCAACACCAGATTCGCGCCGCTCTGACGCTTGAAAACGCACCGCAAAAACACCGTGTGTCCACTATAGACTTTGCATGTAAACTCAACTCCCCTGAATGCACCATAACTGCTGCTATCAGGCTCGTCATTTTGGTCTTAAAATGTTTGCATTAACATGCTCTACATGATCCTCGTATTTTATTTCAATATTGTGTCCATAAATCAAGATATGAATATTAATTAACAAACAATCAGGCATCTTCTTTCTCAGAGGTCTCTCCCGCTAGCGTTGGCAACAGGTTTGATTGACAGTGCTGCTATGTGCCCGCTCCCTGGTAAACCTTGTGGTGGAGGCGGGAAGGGGTGTTACTTTCAACATCCTCTCTCCGGATTGGCTCTTTGGTTGCTATGATACTCGTGGTCGGAATTCCAAATACGGAACTCTGCTCCAAACGCTGTGGCTGATGTCGCACTCCCTTAATCCACTTCTTTATACAGTCTATGTGTGTAGCATTCCAGACGAGCGTGAACATTTCTATGGAGACAAGAACAGTGGAAACTGAGAACAGGACACAACTACAAAAACTTGCTTTATTGACAAATTTTGTGTTCAAAGTCTAGTATGCATGTACCTTCATATGTCCATTTCAACATTTTATTTAGCTACAATACTAAACCATAAAATGTGTTGTCTGCAAATGTGCTATTTAAATTTGAATGCCGCAATGAGGATATGTATGCTAATTACTGCTACTTTAAATGTCACTGCCCTTACCACTTTTTTTTCACAGTTTACGTGTACTTACTTCAGCTCATAGTTGTGTATTTTCTTTCTTCTCTACATTTACCATAAGCCTACATATAGAATAAAACACAAATAGACAAGCTTTCAAAATGGAGCGACAACAAAAACAAAACGCTCACACTATTTTCACGGTTGTTCTGTGCATCTGTTCTTGTTGGCTGGTCGCTGTGAAGTTGAAGGCTTCTACGGGCCCACTGCGCTCGTGAGATGGATGCTTCGCTAACCCCGTACACTGACTGTCTATGGGGATCTCACCGCTCTCATTATGTGCCACTGCTACCGCGTTTTACCGGGCCACCCATTTGTCCTCATTTAAGAGGGACGAGGGATAGACCTGGGCAGGACCACCTATCTGCAGCCCACGGAGGATTAAAACGGCATTTGTTATGACTAAGCAGATGCGGTCGTATTCATCAAAATAACACCAGAGGAGTGTTATACCCTAACACGTCTTGGGTTTAGCTTTTGGTTCATAGCTAGCACCCAATTCTTAAAATAGCTGTACCCAAATGTTTGACCTGTAGTTGAGCAAAATTTCTTACGTCAGCACAGATATATTGTAAAAGCAGCTCTTGAGGTCAAAATGAGATTGCGGTGTACTGTTTAATTATTATCAATTTTTTCTGTCTGAGAATCAGGAAGCACACTGTTAGCATGCTACTTGTTGTTAGCATTACTGTGATGGGAAAACTCACCTATGACCTCTGGAAGTTGTGAAATGCACTTATAAACTCATCTCTGTGAGTCTCTATGCTCGGAATGCATAAAGTGAGGAAGAATTTTTGAAAAGCGTTTTCACGTTTTTAAGGCAGTAAAAATCAGGGACAGTGCCTTTTTAATTACTCCCTTATTCATCTCCAACAATAGTCGAATGGAATAAATCTAATCTACGCTACTTCACCAAGAGAAAGGACCCTAAAGCTGTCGTAGCGAGAGGTTTCGAGATGCTATGGTTTATCATATTTAATGGAGAGGAACAGGAAGTGGGAGACGTTAAGCTGCACGGTGGTGATTTATACTGCGAGGTGGGAGGAGAGGGGAGGCAAAAGTCTCCCTGTCCACACCTCTGGGCTCTGCTCCTCAACACCAAAGTACTCTCTGTTAAAACTACAGGGGGAGCAGGTATTTAAAGACAATGAATAGACTAAGAGATAGAGTTGTCAAAAGCATCGAAAATCAGATACTAATCGATACTAAAACTAGTATCGAAACTAGATACTATTTTCAGAAGATTCTAAAAAAGTGCCATTCACAGGATAGAAATGTACCTTTCCTGAACAGCTTTAGAATGATCTTGAGTATAAGTCATAGACTAGTATACGCCCACGGACCACTATGGGACCTACCTGGACGACTGAGGGATTACATAGATATAAGTCCACATGGTAATATATACAAAAGTACTACGATTTAATGTTGAAAA